>VZSR01000824.1:5248652-5286959 GCA_013398615.1 Brachypodius melanocephalos
GTGAGCTCCCAGTGTTTTTCTGGGTTTTCAGTCCAGAACAGGGCTGACCAATTCAAAGAAAGACAAAAGCCACAGTCCAGGGAACTTCTCTGCCTCAGCTAGCCAAACAAAACTAACCAAAAGCAAAAGAGAGCTCTCTCCCATTGTCTGTTCTGCAGAAAACGCAGTCTGCGTGAAGGATGCAGGGAACAAGTGCAATGTAGCAAACTGCACGCTTCTTTTCCCCCCTTTTTGCTCCCAGAAACAGTCTTAAAGGTGCAGAACTTATTTCTGGGCTAAACAGACAAATGGGGATACAATTCAGCATCGTAAAGTCACCTCAAAACAGTTGGTAATATTGCAGAGAAAACTTTTGAAAATCTGGAAATCCTTTTGCATACAGTAATTCCCATAATGCAAAAACATATTTCATACTTCTGGGACTCTGCATTCTGGTAGATGATATAAAAGTAGTCTTTCCTCCACCACAACACAGAAAAGATGTCCTTACCTCATGTACTCAAAGAGAGTAAAAAAAAAAATATCCTGAAGAAGTTTAAGTAACGCAGGAGAATTATCTCATTTCTCAGACAGTCACTAGCTCCCTGATTTTCCCAGTATACCAAAGACATATAACTGGTTCCAATTTTCACAGCATAATAATTCCCTAATATCCACCTTAATCACAAGTCTGCAAGATGCAAAAATGTAAATTTTTAAAATGTAATTTGTTTTAATATTCAAAATGGGTCTAGTTAATGATTCTACCATTGTTGAAGAATATTTGATATTTCAGTAAGTGACAATTTTTCTCTTTTCTCTCTCTCTCTTTTTTTCTTTTTTTAATTATTATTTAATTAGTTATTGCTGTATTCCACTGAAACATATATATTTCACTAAAATTATTGGTGAGAAGGTATCTGAAATCCAGTGAGAAATCTCTGCATGCCGTAGCTACAGCTACATCAATAACCTATGTGTACCCTGAAGCATTCCCAGACACTGAGGTAAGCTGGCAAGGAGTCCTGCATCCATGTTAATGACCTGTCAGTCACCCAAAGAGCTCAACACTTGAAACCTGCCTGCTGGGATCCCTGGAGCCCATTTTTGTCTATTTGCTAAATCTCATCCAGGAACCCTTTGGGAAGGTGCTGCTGCATCGGGCCAAAATCACAGCACAAAACACTTCTCAGCTATTACTGATAGAGGTATGTGACTCAGAGCGGCCTGTGAGAAACCTGAATTAAAACACTTGACATTTTGGGAGTAATCCAATTTCATTTTCTCTCTCTCCATAACACATACACACACAGACACACACATTAAAAAAAAAAGGTCTGAAGGACTTTTCATGCTTCCTAATCAGAAGAGGAAAAAGGACAAGGGACACAGAGTTGCCTTCAGTAATAGATACCAACTTGTTACATCTATAAAAGCAGAGCAGATCTGCAGTGTGTAAGAATCAGCTTGCATGCAGACCCTTTTGTTATGGCAGTAGTGTGACCATAATCCCACACCATCATGATAATAATTCTTCTGGATTTCAACTTTTTGACAAAAAACCACCTTCAGTTTCTCCCATAATTTTGCTGTGTGATGAATGTGTGTAATTATAGACCACAAAATTGTTTGCAATAATCAACATGAATCACATCAAAATCCATGGATTTATCTTCTTCTTTCCAGGTGGTAACCTGTCTGGCAGAAACAAGCTGCTCCTGGCATGGTTTGTATTAAGAACTGACCGAAATCCTCATTGTCAAAAGTTTCAGACTTGAAGCCTAAACCTTAAGTTTCTAAATATGAATATAGACACAAAAATTTAGAAATGTAAGAACTTAAACATTCATAAAATATATTTACAGGCAACTAACTCTTTCTCATTGTTAAAGATGAGCAGAAATTTTAAAAAATTCTAGCTTAAAACCCAGATATACTAAGCAACAATTCCAAGGCAGTCCTCTAGAAAGATAGAAATGTTCTCAACAGAAATAGATACTAGAACTGTATTGAGAATGGAATTTAATTAGACAATTAACCTAGCTTATTTAACACAATATCCAGCATTAAAAAAATAGGTCAAAAAATCTATACCAATCACCTCATAAAAATAGAAATTACTCTCCCTTCTTCTACTGAAGTCTTCTAGATCATTATAAAATCAACAAAAAGTCATTCAGAATTCATTTAAAAAATCTTGTGTGTTCTTTTTCTTTGTTCATTTGTTCGTTTGACACCAAGTTCTAGTATAGGATGCAAAGGAGTTTTTTTATACTTCTAATTGACAATAATTTTTATCAGGGATAACTTTAACTCTTTTAAAAAATATTATGTGTTTAATTTAAAATGTAATTAAAGGCACATCATGTTTACTGTAGTAGGTGCTTTATACTCAGTTTTTGTTTGTATTTTCAGTGTGAATTTGACTCATACAATGCCAATGTCTGTGCTGTGTGAAGGAGACGTTGCATCCTGTGTGTTTCACTCTCTGAGAGCATCCTGGGAAAGGTGTCCCTGTGCCTGTGCAGGAGTCACACCAGTGTAAGCATGAGAGAACTGAAGTAAAGCTGCTGTAAGATTCTGGCACCAGCTTCAATGTGTGGGATTAGTCCCAGAAAATTAAAATGTTCTGTACAAGACAATTTTCATTAAAGATCTGTTTAAAACTCTGTCAAGAAAAGATTTGTTGCAGACTTTTTGATCTGGTTTAAGTGAAGGATTCATATTATTAGAATATCAGATTTGACATTTCACATGATAATCCCCCAAACCGACTTCTCATTATTTTGCTTGATCTGATATTGGAGTTTATTTAGGTTTTGCTAACAATCCTATAAATATTTTTCCTTTTAATATCTATTCCTCCATTGCTGTCTTTCACCACACATCACACAAATCTACAGATCAAAGTAAAACAATTGCTATACAGAGTGCAACTCCTACCTTCATTTATTCCTGTTGCTGTCAACAGCAGGATTTTTCTTCAAAAATTATAAGAGAGAATATAAAATATATACACAGCAGCTTAATCTACAGCTGTTTACCATAACATTTAAGTGAGAAGCTAGTGTTAATTATGAAAAGAATCATTATAGCTCTACTACATTAGACCAAATGAAATAAATAAGCTCTATTATTTCTACTGATTGAGGTTATATTAGTGTGGGATGTTTAAAAAATTATCCAAAACCATAATAATAGTAATACTTTTTTTTTTTTTTGAAATCTTGAACCCATGCTAAAAGCTGTCTGTGCCTTCCTCTGAAGAAAGCCCATATGTTTTCTTTCAAGGAAGTGCTTGACTCCATTAGATTCTCTGAAGAACCAAAAGCAGTTCATCCCTGGAGGAGGAAGCTGAAACAGAACAGTTGAGAAGTGTCCAAGAGAACTCAAGGATGATTTCAGATGCCCAATAATTAATTGTTTTATGGAGGCTCAGATCTCACATAGGAGCTACAGTCCTTTCTTGACTGTTCTTTAATTTCCATAACCTGAAATTAGACAATACCATAGATAAAAATCTCTGCAAGTGTACATTTTCGAATCCTTTAAAAGCACAGTCAGGTCAGGGATGAAATGAAAACTTAGTGCTGTAATTTTACATTGCCTGTGATGGAAGAAGTGCAAAAGAACTGGCCAGGATTTTTTTGACTGTATAGAAATACCAAGGAAGTTAGGAAAAAATCATCAGCCCCAACATACTAATTTTAGAGTACAGAAAACTGAGACCTATGATTGGTTTGATCATTGCTGCAAACACTCAGTTGAAAGGGAGGAAGTTTTTAGTGAATCTAAGCCCTGAAGGCAAGAAGAGAGAAGGTTGGGATAATTGTCTAGAGAAGAGAGAATCAATGAAGGAAGAAAAAGCAGTATGAGATTCACACTTAGAGTTGAGGAAAGCTCATGGTCAGTGAGGAAGAGGAAACAAGGATAAAGAAGGTGATTTTGGGGAACTAATCAAGGTTTATATGGTGGGACAATAACAATTAAATGAAAGCCATATCTGAAGGATAGCAGATTCTTCTCAAGAAATGATTCAATGCTGCAGGATAGATCAAATAATACAGAAATACGACAGCATAGCTGCAGCCTCTGGGTACTGTTATCTGACTGTAAACATGAAGAAAAGGAATCTGAACACAGATTTTTTTCCCTGCAACATGAATTCCTGCGTACCAGACCCAGGGCTCATTCAGGCAGTCCTTACACATCACCAACAATCCTTACATTAGGCACTTGGCTGGCAAAAATCCATTTCTTTGATGCATTTGTGTGTCATCATTTAATATAATAGATCAAAGTTCATGTTTACTGTGGATAAATGTATAATGCTGAAATGGAACATAAGCATCTATTACTCACATACCATTTTAAAAAGAACATCAGGTTTCTCCAGCAAAGAAAGACAAAACACATTTTGTCACTGTGGACTCTACGTTCTGGTTACACATACTGCAGTAAAGCCTTCACGTTTTCAAAAAAATCTTTTTAATTAATACTAGAGCAAAGTCTGAAGGTCACATAAACTCTTACAAGTACTTAAATATCAACAAAGGATGCAGGATTTCCCCAGAAGTACTGATAATTCTTGTGATGTTTTAAGAGTTATAAGGAAATTCTTGCTTGGTAGAGGAACAAATGAGATAAATGTCTTTGAATGTTATTTACTATGGGGTAGAATGAGGCAGTAGCAGTGATTTTCCATTTCAGTTCTAATATATAAACTACTACAGAGAATTAATTCGTATAACTTGGTTCAGAATTATTAAACTTAATTTATACACAAAACTTGACTGTTTTCTTTTTTGCTGCTTTTTATAACAAGAAAGGAATTGTGCATTTCCTATGAAATGAAAAATGCAGTCCTTGTCCTCCTCTATTTCTAACATCATTTCTTTGAAGAGCTTGTGCAGGGAAATCTGTTAATTGAAAATACTGACAGAATCCCCAGAAGGCAAAAAAATCCAACTGAAAATTAGTCCAAAGTTTTACTGAAATATCAGAAGTTCTCAAAACTAATTAACTTCTCTTTGTTGAATGCATACTAATGGAATAAAACTGTTCCATTCAACACATCAACATAGCTGAATAGTTTTCTAATAGATTTTTTTCCACAGTAAGTGTTATCTTTTGAGTATCTTGCCAGCCTCACTCTGCCTGAATAGAGGTTCAGACCTGTAGCAGCAGTTAGGAATTCATTAATTGAAAAATATAAATAAATAAAAGATTCCCATCAAGATGTGCATGGTCTTCTGTCTACCTTCTCCCTTTTCGCCTTTTTTTTTTTTTTTTTTTTAGATTTTCTTTTTTTGTTTTGTTTTGTTTTTCACTCTGAGCAGGGGGCAGGTGTTTGTGTTTTTGAAGGACTGAAGGTCGTTCCTAGCAAACAGCTCAGTTTGAAAAGCAGCTGCTTAGGAGGTGCTGACAGCACGAGTCCTCCTGTACTCAGGCAGTGAGGAGCTTACGGCTGCACAAAACCTGAGCTGCAGGGCTCTCACTGGGCACAGCGCTGAGCTCAGGCCCAGAGCATAAATTAGCATCTGTAATATAC
This sequence comes from Brachypodius melanocephalos, assembly GCA_013398615.1. NCBI lineage: Eukaryota > Metazoa > Chordata > Aves > Passeriformes > Pycnonotidae > Brachypodius > Brachypodius melanocephalos. The sequence goes on from VZSR01000824.1 coordinate 5,254,183, forward strand.
TCAAGTCATCCCAAATTAAACCAATTGTCAGATCAATTGGTAATTTTGAAGCCAACATAAGGAATTTTTTGCATTTATTTTTTTATGTCAGCAGTTTTGGTATGATTTCAGAATTTTTATTTGTTTGTTGTTTTCTAGGGTTTGTTTTTTTTTTTTTTCTAGTCTTATGCCTCAAGAGATATTTCTTGCTGTCCGTACTGCTGAGTAGCTCAAGAACAGCTCTGAGATGATCCCAAACACCCTGCAGACCTGCTGCAGATGGTCCCAAATTCCCTAAACTCAGGTCAGACTCATCCAAATCTGTACACAAAGGCTGGGCCGTGTGCAGGCATACAATTACCTGGACTGACCCTCTCCAGAAAGCTCTCAAATGTAGCCCACGGGAGTGATTTTTGGCACAAGTTTCAGCATTCCTGATGCATCCAAAGCATCAGGCTCAGTTCAGGGAGGACAAAGACCCATTTTATACCTGGCAGAGCAGTGCTGAGTAACAGTCAGTGCCCATATCAAATATTCTGAGTCACACTGCTTCATCCCCTAAAGAGAATTTGGAGGAATATTTTGTGTCTGGTTCCAGTAGAGCCCTAGGCCATTTAATCATATCCATCATTGTCTGGAAAAGATTGTGTTACTGACACACAAAGTAAACATCCATCAGTTTAACCCAGGGATCCAGTGAATTCAAACCATTTATGAAAGGTGCTGTATTTGCAGCTGAAATCAAATAATTGATCTCTGTGTAGGTTTACATCTGCTTCACCTTTCATGAAGTTCATCCCACAAAAAAACCAGTTCATTTACCAAGTGAGGATTATTGAAATATTTCTTTGAGTATTACATAAATCATTTGCATTTCACAAGTACAGTGCTTTTGTCCTTCCAGTGCAATTTTCCCTTTTATATGTTTATCATTCTGCAGAACAGTCCAGGGCAAAAGTATTTCATTAGCCAGGCTTCACTGAAGTTCAACTTTTCTTCCCATCAAATATGAGCTCACATTAAAAATGCGACCATTTTCAGCTGGAGGTGAGGGAGAAAGTAACCCAAACCAACAAGGAGAAAAAAAAAAAGAAAAAATCCCCAAACACCTAACAGTAAAAAATACAGCCCAAATTGCCCAAACTAAAATTCCTTAAACCTTTGAGCAATCTTTTTTTTTTTTTTTTTTTTTTTTGTAATTCTCCCACTGAAAATCATTTGGGATTAGTTGTTAGCTACCAATAATTCTTAAAACACATTGAGATGACCTGGATGTTGTTTAGTCTGTATTGTAATGGGAGTGTCTGCCTATCTGCAGAACAGCAGGTGCCTTCTGATGATAACTTGGACCTGGAATGGACCCAGCCTGGGCAAGCTCCTGGTTTTAGCAGTAGTAAGTCCAGGAGCAGGCACAGCCTGTGTGCCAAGCAGCATGCAGAGCAGCTCAGACAATTCTCCATCAGACAAAAGACAAAACAATCCAAGGATGGGAGTGACTCATCTGAGGTTATATGGCAAAGATAAAAAAGTAAAGGTCTTTTTAATCCCCTTTCTCAGGTCATCAAGCCCCACTGCCCTTCTCATTGGAGATGTATTCTGGTCTTTGGATTTGATAATGTCCTTTCAGAACACAGGATGATGTCAGCTGATTAATGTTGCAGACAGGAGATTGCAAGATCACCCAAGGTTAATATGATAAACAATTAGAGAACCTAGGATGCAGCAGAAATCATATTGTCTGACATCTCTTTCATCGTTACAGTGGTGAAACCCTGAAACAAGCTCCCCACAAACGCAGGGTCTGCCTCAGCATCAATAATAATTCACATCTCAGCACTGTCAGAGATAAATTTTGCTGATCTCAAGGCCACTGAAATCATCCTGAGCCAATAGTTACAGCCATCAGTAAGAGAGACAGAGTGATAGAGGAGGAAACACCCAGAGAGAAGCTCTTAGCTTGTGTTTGCCACCAAAGCCCTCCGTAACTTTTAGTTGTCAGTCATGAAAGAAAATTCTGACCACAATGCCCACAAAAGAGTTCCAATCACTGTATATTGGGCAGCCTAAAATAGTTTTGTGTGTTAGAGGCACTGGGAGTCCACAGACGTTAATTAAATACGACTGAAAGTCAATCCAGCCAAAAAAAAAGCGATTTGAGCATTTCATCAATTCAAGCTGCTCCCTCCTCTGGAGCCAGATTTTGAAGGAGCAGGAACAGCCCAAAGGACTGTCAATACACACATGAAAGGCAGACTGCAGAATGAGGACAGTCAGAAAAAGGCTTTAGGGGTGCAGCATGGAGTAAACCTCCCAAGGGAAAAAGGAATTGAATGGACTTTACAGAAATGGGTACAAAGATGTTCAAAGAAAACAGCTGTAGATTGCAGCAGTGGCGCAGGAATGCACAGCACCAGCACCTCTGTTCTCCATCCTCTTTAAATCTAGTAAGTCAAGTGTCATCAGCTGCCCACTTTTAGTGTGGTGTTGTCTTACAGAATGTCTAGTGACCTCTGAATTTAGGTGAACAATGTTTGGCAAATCTGTGTTAAAAATAAGATGATGTGAAAAAAAAGAATGAGAAACAGACTTCTCAGGAAAGAAGTAAATGCTGACCAGGTTTAGTGGTATTTAATCCTAAACAATTTGTCAAGTTTACGATTCAAAAAAAAAAGTGTCTTCAAATGATGAAGTTAAAAAATTATTAGGTATTTACAAAAATTATTCTTTTTTTAAAGCTGGACGAAGGGGTTTTTTCAGGAGTGGTTTGATGGGACCAGCCTCATTTATTAATAAATTATTCAATTATTCAAAAGATTCACCATGTCAAAATTCATAGAAGGCAACATCCAGGCAAAAGGAGGCAGTGGTATCATGGCAAATCTACAAAAAACAGAATAAATTCAGAAAAAGGCCACATTTTAAAAACCTGAAGTTCCGTGAACTTTCTGACATGACTCTGGAGTAAATATGAACTACAAATATGCTCATTTCAAATATTATTTAAATAATATAATTTAATAAAAATAATTATTTTAGAATTAGTTTATTTAAATAATAAAAATATCATTTAAATAGCATTATGGGGAAAAAACCTACTAAAATAAAGCAAAACCTTATATATCTTAATAAATGAAAATTGATTTTATATCTATTTATTTCTATCAGTTCCCTTTATAATCCGAACAGATGTTCAGCCAGATGATAGGGCCTCAAAGCGTCATCTTCATTTCTACAATAGCAAAGGCTGTAAATGGCTACCTGACAATAGTTCCAGACTTATTTATTATTATTATTGATATTTAACCAGAGAGTGATGGGTAAAGTTTTTAGCAAGATGGCACAATTTCATTCTAGAAATGTGCTGATTATCTGATAAATTTGGAATAAATATGTGCACATTGATTGCACACGTAGAAAGTGTCAGCAGGACTTTTTTCAACAGGAAAATACTGAAGTGTAGAAAAATAATTTTTAAACATATTCCTACTAAAAAGAAGTGTAAATCTGGCAGAAGTTAGTCAAAATTTTGGTGCCTATTTCACAGAGTGAATAATATAATTGCAATCATCATCATTATCATCATCATCGTGCCATTTACTTTAAAGAAAATGGATGGCTTGCTGTCAGGCTGCACTCAAACACTTCTATGATAATGGTAAAAAGTTATGACAGGAGAGATCCTTCGGTTTAAAAAATTAATTGTTTCAGACAAGCTGTCAAGTTGTTAACACTAACATGCCTTAAATGTAAAAATTTATATATCGAGAGACCAAGATTCACACTTGATTGTACCTGACTAAGAGGTTTTCAATTCTGTAATGATTTTTGGCACTAGAAATATGCCTGCAAGGTTCAAACACTTTACAGAAAAATTGCCTGGCAGATTCTCTGCAGCCTTGTTTGATTACAAGATCAGAGTGAATTGACTGGAGGTGTTAGCAGCAGTTTTAGGTCCTTGTTTTAGAAACTTCAAAAAAATACTGTGAAAGACCATGAAAACTGAAGAGCAAGTGGTAAAATGTCACTGACACCTTTCTTTATGACCCACATGTTGTCTGGGTCCTAAAGGCCACTCTGTTCGAGATCTTTATTGAGCTTTGGGAGTTGGATGGTTTCACAAAAAAAAAAAAAAAAAAAAAAAAAAAAAAAAAAAAAAATCCTGCACCCAAAAAAACTAAAGCAGCTTTACTTTTTCCTCAAAAATTAACAGAAAGTTTATCAAGAGAAAGTGTGATATTTAAAGCTGACGATATAAATAGATGATGATCTGTTCTAGGCTTCACTTCATCTATTCAAGAACTGGAACAAAAGGATTTTAGGTACAGAAGTTTTGCTTTTGAAATCTGTCCTCCTTTCTCTGCTTTTTTCTGATGCCAGCTGAGATTTGAAGAAGCAGCTCCAAATTACTGTGGGAAACGCTGCTGTTGAAGCACACTGAGGCTACACAGAAATAAGGAAAAGGAATCCTGATAATCTGTCTTGCCACTCCTTCCTCTCAGGGAGCTGTAGATAGTGGTAAGTTTTCCCCCGAGCCTCCCTTTCTCCAGGCTGAGCCCACTCAGCTCTCTCAGCAGCTCCTCATCAGACTTGTGCTCCAGACCCTTCCCCAGCTCTGTTCCCTTCCCTGGACATGCTCCAGTCCCTCAATGTCCTTCTCGTAGTGAGGGAGTAAGGGCAGCGTAGGGACAGAATGACTGAACCGTTGCTCAGGGTAGGAATTGCCTCTTTTGCCTCTCAGCCCATGGTGTACCCACCCACCCTGGTGTGCTCAGAAAAGAGACAAACACAGCCCAAACCAACACTGTTCAACTTGCTACCAAGGCTGAAGATAACCCCTTTAATTCAATGTCTCTCTCTTTAGCCCAATAAAATAGATTTCACCAAAATATTTGGCTTGATTTTCATATAATTTAAGTTCTAAGAACAAGTCCTATTTTTTAATAAGAAGCTTAAAGAAAAGGTTTATATGAAGGCTATTTTAAAAAAAAAGTAAAAATAATAAAATAAAAATAACTTCACAGGAAGATTCCTCCAAACATCAGTAACATACACTTTTTCTAATCCTTTTCATTTTAAAACACTTTTGCTGAGCTCAAATTTTAACAAAGCACTATTACTTTTGCAGCAGAGTAAAAATGAATATTGTTAAAAGCATTTAAGTAAAACTGCAAAGAAACAGCCTGATTTTTCATATAATGCAAGCTTCCAGTGCTGTACAGGGCTTAGCAAGAGTACATCATAATTCATATGGTGTAGTCTAGGACCAGGATCCACTCGAGAAAAAGAGCATGCAGAAGAGAAACAAGTATTGACCTAAAGCTCTGCATCAGTACAATCACAGGGAATCGGTACCAAACCAAAACAAAGCATCTAGTATAAATTCTGAAGCTGGAAACTTTCAGTAGCATCTATCTTGAAATGTTTTTTAGATAGAAGTAAATGGAAAAATGTTGGGGTTTGACTGAGCTTGTAAGGAAACAGGGGCATGTTAGATTTGCTCTGCTTTGAACAAATCCCAGGCTACCTGGACAGAATCTGTCCCTGAGTTCACAGAGGTCACCCACAAAGGGGCACAGGAGCTGGGAAAGGCCCTGGCTGTGAATACAAAATTACAGCTTTTCCTTTCTTCTCCTGCATGAGAATTCCCCATGACCACAAGGAATCTAAATTGATAAGGATAAAAGATTGCTGTCATCTGAGCAGCTCCCAGGCCATCCTCCTTGTGGAGCAGCCTGATCCCAGACAGGGAGGATGAGCTGAACTCTGGGTCAGGGGGAGGTTGAGCTACATTTAAAGATCACATAAAGGTATTTAGGGGCTCTGGAGAGCTGCATCTGCTCAGCAGTGCTGCTTCAATGTGCCATGTGTTGGCAAATCAGCAAGGGGAGATCAAAGGGCCTGGCAACCCAGAGATGGACTTTCCCCATGGAAGAAGGAGCATTTTCAAATGCAAGGGTGAACATTTTAGTAATAACAGACTATTTTAAATAAATTAAATAAAGAAATAGTTGTGAGTGTCATGGAGGAACATGTAACTGAAAACACTGATAATTACAAACATGGTGATCCAGAGTTCTGACCTATGAACTGGTAGATTTCATGAAGTATGTAGAAAAGGTCTCCCAAATATTTAGAAATGGGGGTTTTGTTTGTTTGGTTGGGTGTGGGGTTTTTTGGGGGTTGGTTTTTTGTTTTGGTTTGGTTTGGGTTTTATTTTATTTTAACACATGTGAGGAGGACTAACAGGAAGGGAAAAAAAAATCATATTAAAGGAAAAAAAGTTAAGGCATGGAAACAACTTTGCCTTAAAAGCCCACTCTTCTTTTACTGAGTATATGATGAGATGGTAACATGAAGACTAATTTCTTTTTTTCTGTTTTCAGTAACTGGAAAGCTCTAAAACAAAGAGGAGGCAATGTGAGATTGATGGAATCATGCCACAGAAGCCAGAGAGGAAAGCAGACAGCTGGGATTAAAATTTGGGAGAGGATGTGCTTGGAACTGCCAATGTATGCTGGAGAAAAGAGAAGGAAAGGGAAGGCGGGGAGGGGGGGGAATATAGTAAAAAATCTACAAGGAACCTAAATTTCCATGATTTCTGTAGTGGAACCCTTCCCCCTGTGGGCTAATTATTTTCCAGCTCTGTAAGGATTTACAAACTCCTCAGGATCACAAGAAAGCCTCTAAAGGAGCCATGAAAAGCTCATGTGGAAAAACCCAACATTTTTTCTGTTGATTATACTCACTAAAGAGGGGGTTGAACTTGTCTGGAAAATCAAAGAATATAGAAAATGACTGCTCTAGTTTTCTTCACCTGTGTCTTAGCATTCTTACTAACCACCCAAATTCCTACTAAAGAACCCAAATACTGATCTAATCCATTTAGGCAACTTTTATGCATCTCTTCAGCTTTGAATGGTGCAAAGCACAGACAGCCAGAGGAAAACATTCCCCTATGTCAGGATCAAGAGCAATTCCAACCACTAAACCACCTATTCTTGGCACCATTTCACTCTATCTTATTTTCTCTCCAGCTTCCTCTCTGCAGAAGTAAGAACACAGGGAGAAGGTTTGCCCATTTGCCAAAACCCATGCAAATCACAACTATAATGAGAACAAAAGGACAACAAAAAAGGCAGGTAACAATCTTTTGTTTCCATATATGCAGATCAAAAATTAATCTCCACTCAAGGCATTAAATGCAAGACATAAATATGAACTATAATTTGATTTCAAAGTAAATTGAACTTAACAGCTATAACGAGTGGTGCTGCCAGTCCTTCCTTTTTCTACTACTTAATCACTGTTACTTAGAGGAAAGAAACTGTTCTTGTCCTTTCTTTACTCTGGTGATTCTGCACAAAAGAAGTCCCATGTTTGTCTCTGCAATTAGTGCTCTGAAAACCCAATGCATTGTTTCAGTAAAATAAAATAAAAAATCCATTAATGAAACCAAAACACAATCTGCTTATTCCAAGAAAATATATTTATTGAATTATATTTCTAGTCAGGCTCAATTTTGCTGCCATTACTGAGAGGGACATTAAAAAGTAAGAAAAATGCATTAATAATCCAGGCAGTGCTAGGAAAGAGTATTCAAATGTTTTGTGATCATTCAGTTTACAAGCCATAACTAGTGAATATATGCCCTTTTCTTTAATAAAAGGTGCACAGTTTTCTGATTATAATGCCTTCTTTTTATTGCAGTTTTTCCATTTAAATACGTTTGAATTTCAAGGGGTATATAAGGAAAATAAAGGTGGAATTGTTTTTAGCCACAACATAAGATCCCATTTCACCTTTTTCCCATTTTTGCCCTAAGTTGAAATAGCTGTGTTTGTCTGTTAAAAAATAAGTTATTAAAAATAACTAATGAATAAATAAAATATAATCCTTACATCTAACTTCACAGAGCTGAAAAAAGAGCCCTCAACTTTCCAAAGAAATTATGGACACGACTTTTTTTCAGACTATCAATTGGCATAACTGCTCATGCAAATTTTTTGTGGTTTTAAGCATGCCTTAGAAAGGTGGAATGGAGAATACTGGGGTGATTTGAATCAGCTCATCACAGTGCAAAATTCTAATGGTGTTCATATAACAGAACCTTAACCTGGGACCTTCAAGACATTTAATTCAGGAAGGAAGATGTAAGTAGTCCTGCTTGACTGCACGGAAATGGAAATGTGAAAAATGAAATAATTTCCTGATAGAAGAGGGTACTGTAATCAAGGATTTTAGTCATAGTTTTGAAAGTAAGGTTTTAGGAGTATAATTTCAATAGTGGCTCACAGGAATGCAATGAAGAAATTGCCTCTTAAGCTTCTTTTTGCCCTAACATGAATCTATTTCCCTAGATGGATCTATTCTCCTTTTTTTTCCTAGTACAAAACAAATAAATAGTTTATCATATTGTGAGAAGGAGGCAAAGATTAGAGGAAAAGGTTGTTTATATAATCTCTTGAAAGAAGACATGTTTGTTATCTGCATAAATGTACTAACTAAGGTTGTGTCATGATTTTTTGTTTTGTTTTGTTTTAAATCAGCCTACAGAAAAATTGAAGTAAAAATACTAATATAACTTTCATCCTGAGTTTCTTGGAAGGAATTTTTTTTCAGTATTTATAAATACGGAAGGAAATGGTTTGCCTGTGTCCTTCTGGCAAAAAAAAAAAAAAAATTAGTTGAGCTGTAAATTGATAGTTAGATTGAAATAACACAGTTTCCTCTTTTTTCCTCTACATAATTATCCTGAAGTTTGACTTATGCCGTGTACGTGGTGTTATAGTAAGAATAAAATGTTAACATCAGTTAACATCCTAGAAAATGTGAAATTTCCAATGTAGCTGAAAGATGACTTTTTCAGAAATCACACTGATTTATCTGCAGTTATTTTACAGTAATTAAAGGACAGATTTTCCCAAATGAAATCAGTCATACTCTCAAAGTCATATTCAGTGGTTGTTGCCAATGAAGACATTATTTTTCAAGATTTGTAAACACTTTGGCGGCCTTATTCCAGCTGAATTTTGCAGTGTACAGAAAAGATCAAGCACTTAGCTTGTAACAATTCCTTCCATTTAACACACATTAATTAAAAAATCAAATTCTGCAACCTTTTCAAGTACAAATACACTTCTTCCACTCAATTAAAAACCCCTAATACAACGAACCTGTGACAATCTTGTTTTTCAAATGATTGTAAAGTTTAAATAATTATCTTGAATGACGGTATTATGCAATTCAGTGAACTTTTCAGATTTTCCTGTCATTAGCCACAGAACAGAGGGAGAAACCACTCACCCTTACTGCAGCAGTTTATGATCACATTTCTCAAGACAAGATAATTTTCCATGAATATTCTTCTATTTGTGAGGAATATTTTTAAGATCCAAAATTACCATGAGCTTGTCCTGGAACTCCCTTTAGTCATTCTGAATTTTGGGGGTTTTCTGCCTTAACACTTTGAATAATGTGACATATGATCTTCCCACTTAGTCCTGTACTTGGTGCTTTCTATATTGGTCTTGCTTTATTTAGACAATAAGAACTCCTCTTGCTTAGGATCTTATTTTCCATCCTATTTTTATTTCTCCAAGAGTTCAGGACTTGTGACATTGTTCATCCTTCCTAGTCTTCTGTATTACACCAGGTGTACCATAAGACCTAGCACTGGATATAGTTTACTGCTTTCAGTTGGAAAAACTATTTTACACATCTTTATCTCCAGTCAAAATATTAATGACCAATTATTTTTAAAAAAAAACAATGAAAAATAAAAAATAAAAAGCAGCACTGCAAAACCACAGAGAAAAGATAAGAAACCTCGAAGACTTGGAAGATCTCAATTCATTTTGAAACCAATTCCCACAACCAGGAATGGAGAAATGACATGGCTTATAGTGATATCATTTGGGTTTTGCTTTTTTTTCTTTTATATGGTCATATACAAATATATATGTGTGCACATTTATTTGTAACTCTGTCACCTATTGTATTAGTAGCTAGCTTTCCCAGTACTTTTCATGGCCTTTCTCAAAGCAGGAAGACAAAACAACTTCCAGAGCTCCAAGCCCTGCAAAGAACAAGGCCCCAGTGCTGTCTTGATTCTCCCTGGACACCAAGGCTGAGAACAACTCTTGGAGATACATTCTCATGGACAAAGTACAACTGGTGCTGAAGGGGGGCTCCAGAGAAGGGGCTTGGCCTGGGGGGTAATTGCATCACCACTTGTCCTCCTAATTGGTGCTTTTTATCAATTATCCTAATTTCCTAAAATCTATAAAAATGTACTCCCCCTGAGGGGGTGAGCTTTTGTGGACATCTTTCCATAACTGCTCCTGAAGGCCTTCATTTAAAAACCTCTTTTATATTACCTCCTTAATAAAATTATCTCGAGTTTCATTTCCCGGTTGGGCAAAAGGCAACAGTTATTCTGGCACCCCAGACCGGACAAGAGAATTTGGTCCGGTCCTCCTCCGGACCGAGAACATCCTGAAAGGAATTCTTTCCTGCCGGCAACTTAAAGAATTCCCTACCAAGGCCTGAGGTTGAGACACCATGGCGTCAAGATCTCGCAGGAGGTAAATAAAGGTAGCTCTTTTTGTTGTTTAGTATGTAGTTTGTATCTGTGTGTGTATTGTGTATCTGTTTAAGGTCAGTAATTGCTAGCAAACCCGGGACAACCCGGGGGCGTAGGAATTTGGTTTTGGAGTGGTTTCTCAAAGGTTTTTTTGTTTTTCTTTCACCACTTTTCCAACCTGTCCCAGATCGGCTGGGAGGGAGTGGGGTGTGCGTGTGTGTGTGTGCTTGCCATGGGCTGAGATTGTTTACTGGTGGAGAAAAGCAAATTACAGTGCAGAAGTTTATTTCGTGTTTGATACGCGCGGGGTTTGAATTGAGAATTGGCCTAGGCACAGAGGGGCCGAGGAGAGGCCTGGGCCGCTCCTTGGTGGGAGGCGGGAGAAGGGCCCGCACTTCCTACAGGTTGGAGGGAAGAGGGGGAGAGATCCTCACTTCCTACAGGTTGGAGGGAAGAGGGGGAGAGATCCCCACTTCCTACAGGTTGGAGGGAAGCGGGAAAGGGCCCCCCAGTTCTCCCAGGCTTTGCGGAGTGGCCGAGAAAAGCTGGGCTCGTGCGCCCACCTCCTGTGTTCCATCTGTGGGAAGTTTTTTCCAAGATTTCAAGGCAGGAGCGGCTCCCTGACTCCCGGGACCGCTCCGTGAGCGAGGAAGTCACGGCCCCTGTGACAGAAGAGAGAGTCCAGGCGCTCTGACAGGAATCGAGGTGACTCCTGCCGGTGCCCTGGTAATGGCCGGGGCGAGGGGCGGAGGAGTGGGACCGGGACCGGGGCCGCCGCTGCTCAGCCACGGCCCGGCTCGACCCCCACCCCTGGGCCCGGCCCGGCCCGGCCCGGAGGGGATCGGGAGTGTGAAATCTGCGTCACCACCCTGGGCGGGTCCAATTTTGCTGCTGCGGGAGACAGGAGAAAAGGCAGCATTGAGCCGCCCGGGAAAGCTGATGTTACCTTTGCAGGCGGGGACGACTCTATCGCAGTTTCCATAGGAACGAGTTTTGTTTTAGAGAGACCCGAGAGCCGCTGTGAGTAGCGGCACGGCCCGAGCGCCGGGGGTGACCCCGGGCATGTGCCCGCACCGCCCGAGTGCGCCGGGCAGCGAGCGCTCTTTGCGCTGCCTGGCAACCAAAAGGGACACACCGCGTCCGAGGAACAGCGAGCCGTGTTCCAAGCGTCCTTAAAACAGGCTTTAAGTAAGCAGAGTCTTGTGTTAACAAATATTTTAGAACGGAAACTAAGGCAAGGTAATGTAAATCTTAGTGCTAGAGAAACACGAGACCTTTCTTCCAGCCTTTGAAATATGAATTAGAAAAACACTGGGTAACTTATCAGTTTCTCTATTTGCCAAACTCTCCTATGAAGGATCCATTAGAATTTTGCAAAAGGAAGAAAATAACAGAGAGTTTAGGGTGGTTTACTGAATTAACATATACAATATATATAAATACATACAGTAGTATACACACCTGTATTACTCATGGCTCTTAGCCATTCTAATTTATTGAGATTAGAGGGGACTGATGGTAGGCTTTGCCTTTATATCATATATTTCTATACATTCTGTATAGTAAAATTGACATCAACCTGGCTAAACAAGAAAATGCTTGGTCAACAATGCATTAAAATACCTCAAATGTAATTTAAACTGAATCAGCTACTTTATATGAATCTACCTGGAGATCAATGAATTATCAATTCCACAAATAATTTATGTAACATCCTAAATGATCAGATAATTATTCCCAAAATGGTGAATGTGGATGTTTGACCTCATCATGATTGTGGTTACTCTGAGTCCTCCCCTTCTTCCCCCCACCCCAGCATTCAATCTGAACACAAGTAAAGAATGCACAGCTGGCCATGAGTCATCCTAATGGAGACAATTCAGTGAGCCTCAGCTCTGAATTGAGGCTGATCACTGTATGTCTTCATTTTGTGAGTGGTCATACTGATATTTTTGTACCAAGCATAAGACAGGTCCATGTTGGCCACACCTCCAAGTCGTTTTGCTGAATTGGGAGCAGTGTTCCCTGCTAATCTTCCAACAAATAGTTGCTGATGAATTCATGGATTCAGCAAAAAAATCCTGAGTGCAATAATTATACATATGCAAATACTATTCATAATGATCAAATAATCCTCTCTACAGTAGGGTAAGGAAAAAAAAAAGAATACCAAACCAAACAATCAAACAAAACCTCTACCATTTTCAGTTTCTCCTGGTGAGGATGAGGTTAACCTGCTGGTGCTTTCCAAGTTTCCAAATAAACTTTCCAAAAGCAAAGATGAATCTAGTGAAAATCCTTCTTTCATCTTGAAAGATATCATTTCACTAAATTTCCTGTACCCAAGGGGTTTAGAGGAAGGAAACTAGGCTGCTTTCCATTGATGTGTGATGTAACTCCTGCAGATATCTCTGGCAAGCAACATAAAGTACCCCAGCTAATTACATTCAGTACTGTCAGTTTCCTCAGCAAAGATAGAAAGCAACAGATCAGATGTAACTTCAGCACCTAAGAGAACTCTGAAGGGCTTCGCTGTGTTTCTCATGTCTGGATTATAGTGTCTTACTCATTTGTCTACTGAAGAAATTCAAAGAAAACAAGCTCAGCTGGAGGTATGGAAGTCAGCCCTGCAGACAGAAGATCATGGAACAGATTCCACTGGAAGAAATTTTGAAACATATGGAAGACAGGGAGATGATTAGAGACAGCAAATGTGACTTCACCATGGACAAATCAAGCCTTACTAATCTAGTGGCCTTCTATGATGGAGTGACTGTATTGGTAGAAAAGGGAAGAGTTATGGACGTCATCTGCCTGGAATTTTGTAAGGCCTTTGATACAGTTCAGCAAATCATTCTTTCTGCTAGATTGGAGAAATACAGATTTCAGGATTGGACTATTCAGTAAATAAAGAATCGTCAGTGTGGCTGCTTTCAAAGGGTTGCAGTCAATAGCTCAATGTCCAAGTGGAAACCACTGAGAAGAGATGTTACCACTCAAGGGACTGAATTGAGACCAATACGATTTAATATTATAACATTTCATATCAAACAACAACACAGTGGGACTGAATGCAGCCTCAGAAACTTTTCTGATAACACCACACTTAAGGGGTCCAGTTGATTGGTTTGAGGGAAGGGATGGCACCCAGAAGTACTTTGAAAGACTGGGCTCATATGACCCCCATGAAGTTCGAAAAACCTAAAGGCAAGGCCCTGCACCTGAGTCAAAGCAGTCATCAGCACCAGTTCAGGCTGGGTGATGAATGGATAGAGGAGTTGGAAAAGGACTTGGGATGGTAGTAGATGAAAGCTTGGACATAAACTGACAATGTGCACTTGGAGGCAGAAAACAAATAATACCTTGAGTTGCATAAAACAAGTGTGACAACAGATTGAGGGAGGTGATTCCTCCCCTCTGCTCTCGTGACACCCCACCTGGACCACTGCATCCAGAGAAGGTAACAAAAATTATTAGAGGGCTAAAGCTCCACTCCTATGAAGACAGCCTGAAAGAGTTGGGGTTATTCAGCCTGGAGAAAGAAGGCTCCAGGGAGACTTTATTGCAGCCTTTCAAGACTTAGACTAGGCCAGTAAGAAAGACCAAAAGAGACTTTTTACAAGGTCCTATAGTGACAGGAGGAGGGGCAGGGGTTTTAAACTGAAAGAGGGTAGATCCAGATTGGACATAAGAAAGGACAAAAAGGGGTAGTGAGACACTGGAAGAGGTTTCCCAGATAAGTTGTGAATCACTGGAAATCTTCAAAGTCAGCTGTAATGGGGTTTTAAGCAACCTGGTCTAGTGAAGAGTGCCCCTACCCATGTCAAGGTGGCTGGACTGGATGATATTTAGAGGTCTTTTATTATCCAAATAATTCCTATGAAGTTTTGCTTTGACACATGGGGACTGTATGCACAATGGAATGAACAGTTTGAACTGGATGCCTATGTCTTCATTTTTATCTGCTGTAGGTAATCCTTCAGAAAGCTGAAAGAAATGGTGAAATTCTCTTCCTCAAAGAGAATGAGGAAGCGGAAAGCGAAAATAGCAATAGACATAAAAAACAGTATTTTGAATCCTGTAATATGCTAGCTGGAAAAGTATGTCACTTCTGGTCTTCTGTGCACGCCTCTGATTACTTCAGGTCAGCCTGTCAAAGATGTTTGGCACCCAATTAAATTTACAAATTAGGTGGGTACTGAAGTATTATTAAGATCAATTGCAAGTCTGCTCAGCATTTAAGATGTATCTGATAAGCCTGGCAGGTATCTATTTGCATTATCAGGAGCCTAAACAGCTTTGAAAAATATGCCCTTAACCCCTAAAATAGCTTTTGAGTAAACCAAGAGCAGGCAAAAATGGTCAAAGAGAACAACTAATAACATGGAAGACGATATGGATCTTAAGGAAGCAGGGATAGATGTGATAACAAAAACAAAGTTCTGACTGTTATTAAAAGAAAAAGTGAAGTTATATTTAATCTATCAGAATACATAACCAAAGAAATAAAACATAAAACCTGGCATATGTAGAGGTTGCTATCCACACAAGCTCTCCCTATTAAAAATTTGCGTCTTCTCTTGGAGTGTGTTTGCCACAAGATGTCTTAGATAGTACTTTTCAAAGTAAAACGAGCTTCACAGTTTTTATATACATGATAATCATCACAAATTACAGTTACATGGGTTCCAAAAAACAGACCTGCAAAACCAACCAAATAAACCTCTCACCTTTCAATGTGTATAATAAACATTACTCTTACAGCCTGCAAAGGCAATCACAGACTAATGGAGTTAAGGTAAAGGTTCCTCTATGGTTCAGTTACTTCATCTTTGTCAACATTTCTTATGCTTTGTGAATACTGATGTTGGTGTTCAACACTGACAGAGGTTAGATATGATCTTAATGGACCCTGTCCAGGCTCTCCAGCGCAGAAAATCTCATGTTTACATGATAGTTTTTGACTTTCTCCTACTCAGTAACATGACTGGTGAAAGATGCAGTGGAGGGATGGTGACAGTCCTGGCTAAGGGGTGTCCATTTGATAAGAGGTGAGGGGGGGAAGCAGACATCTCATAGGAGAATGGATACAAAGACAACAGGAACATTAAGAGTGGCAAAGATTTATCATCATTGACTTGAATGATTCTCAAATTGCTGAGGTTGAGGCAATCATCCTGAATGCTGATGTTGATCTGGCTTTGCACAAGTGATTTAATGCCTTTATACTTCAGTCACTCTAAGTATACACCATCCAGAACACATATATTCTTCTTCTAGCCCCAGTCCACCCTTGTGGTGAGATGGGATCTGCTCTGGCTTCCTGTATTTCTTCTATTACTTTTTGCTCACCTATCTACCATACCAGTTCATTGCATTGGTGTTGATTTTTCTTTCTTTCTGTCCATCATTTTCTTCCCATTTCTCATCTGCTGCCTAAAATACTCAAGATGTGTTATGTAAATATTTTTCACTTTTTGTAAAAAAGAAAGTGAAAAGAGAATAAGAAAAAATGGGATGTCTAATTTTTTTTATCCTATTCTCCTGCACTACAAGAAACCACTTTTGTCCCTTCCCAGGGCAGCACAGACATGAGCAAACCTTTTTGAGCTGCTTATACCTGCAAGTCAGGACCATAAAGCACACATTGCCTCATTTTGGGCTATTGGGTCATCTAACACAGGCATAGTCTACAGGATGGATGTGTTTTTTGATTAATCCCGAGCTAAATTAGCACTGAACATGACTGAATAAAACAAGCAGTCTCCTGTCTTCACAGGAGAAAGGCATTCACTTTTGTTACAATAGATTTAAACATTCAGGAAAAGTAATTTTGATAACAATTCCAATATTTCTTGCAATGACACTGGCCCAGTGTAGAATTTTATGTTAAAATTAGTTCCCCTACATTCTAAGTATTTTCCCTTAGCATCCCAGCTCTCAAGAGCATCTTGCCTTTGTTTTTTCACCTTAAGACAAGTCATTTCTAACTCACCTTCACCTAAGAAAAAATGAAACTTTGCTCTACTTAGGCTTCCTGGTCTCCTGTTATTTCTTTGGGTCCACCAATTAAGGTATTTTTCTACTTTTGCTCTGGCTGCAGTGTGGAGTTGAACACCTGTTCCACTTTCCCCAGGAGTTTGTATTTCAGGGACTGGCAAAGCAATCTCCAGTTGCATAGAGCTCCTCATTGCAGAAGCATTTGCACTTTAGCTCTAAGGACAGCAGCTGAAATAGATGGAAATTATTTCAAATTCTTCTACAGAGCATTCCCAAGAAATACCTGTGTTTGCTCCATGAGACTAACTAGAGATAGCTTAAAAGAAAACCCACTGGGAACAACTTCTGCTGCAGGCAGAGGCTGCATCTCTCCATTTAGAAATCTGGTTCTCATTAGTGTAGCTTCATTTCAGGCTGCCTGAGAATGTGAAAGCCACTCACATCTGTAATTGCACAAAAAAATCCCTACTACTCCTTCTTTGAAATTAGGGGTCAGAGCAGATGTTTTCAAGAGAGCTATCAGACAGTCTACAAATTCTAGTTTGATTTACAGATGTCGCTGGCACAGTTCTGTCAGTGGCATTACTTTCAGTTATTCCTGTACAATACTTGAGTGCAATAAAACCTAACCCAAAGGAAAAAAAAATTTAAAAAAAAGGTCTTCCAGGACATCAAAGCTTTGTCACTGCCATGATAAAATGTAATATCCAGCCTCAACTCACTCTAGATCATTACAATCCAACAAATAACACAGGGAAAAAGCCAGAGAGACAAATATTTGGAGAGGAATAATGTCTTATTACAGAAGTGGAAGGATTTTCACTGTCTGTTCCTTTGTCCTTTATTAAAATATATCTCCTGATCCTGATGTTAAGTATTTATATTGAGAGTCATCTGAACAGTGAGGTCCTGGCTATAATGTATAAATACAGATATAAGTACTATGGGAAAGTGAAGACCTCCTACACAAGTCTTCAGGTTTTTGTTTTGTTTAAAGTATTTCTATGAAAAATTACCCAAACATGTCTCTTTTCAAGATTTTTAGTAGGGCAGAAGGTGTAGAAATCATGCAAGGCACTAACAAACAGAATTCTGTGCCTAATTCTTTCTCCCAGCCTGGTCTCTAACACATTTAAAAAGGAACCCTCAATTGTAAAGCCATAGTAGAAACAATTGGCTGAAGAAAAGGCAGTCCCTGGGAAAAATATCCTGAAGTCAAGGAGATAGTAGGCCAGATTTTTATCTGTTGTGTATGTAGTATAATGTCTTCATTAATGGAGATTAATTATGCCTACTTTTTTACCCAGTAGTCACATCCAATATGAGTCTCAAGAGCAGATGTTTCTTCCTTTATCTCACTAGAATAAAAGAAGTCCCTTTCCTCTTCCTGGATAAATAATGTAAAGATCTTCAATGGAAAAAAGGGTAAATGGATGAGAAAATTTAAGCAAAAATGTAATAAAGACAAGCTTCTTAATTTTATTTTTGGTGATAGCACAACTGTGTGGAAACCATCCCATAGCTGCTGAGTGAGCAGCTGGATCAGCATTCTCAAACTAGGTGAGAGACATTTACTCAAACTTTTCTGAACAAACCTGCATATACCTAAGCATAAATTTTTTATTTTGTCAAAATTAATGCTTGGTGGAAACTGAAAATATCCCAGTTCCTGCAGATCTGGAGGTAAGCTTCCTGGGGTCAAGAGTGCCTTCACAAAGATGTGTTGTATGCAAGGTCCAGTCCTTCCAATTCGCTTTCCACAGACAATTCCAGCCAAGGTCATGTTCACAGTGACCATTTAGCAAGTGAGTAGAGTGAATAAAACTCGGTTCTGGTGGGGGATTTAACCTGGTGGCAGGTTCCCCCTTCTCTGGCTTTCAATTCTTTCCCCTGAAATTAATGCTGTAGCACAAGTGAGCTGTCTCTCCTCATCCTTAATAAAAGGGCACAAGTCCCAAGTGGTTTCAGGAACTTAGGAGTTTCTTTTACCTATCTCCCTAAAAACAGCACTTGATATCTGATTTTTTAAAAAATTTTATACTTGTGCCTCAGGAGAGCCCATCTTATTTGCAATTCCTTTCTGGTCCACTCAGGCATGCTGGCAAATGGGGAGTCCGAGCGCAGGGAGCAAAGGTCAGTGAAACATCTGCTTTCCCGGTCTTGTTATTACCAGTCTGCTCTTTTCCAGCTTCTGTTGTTCCGGAAATCTTTCAAGCATATAATGGGTAAAGTTCCCTCATATCTAAGCCTTCAGCTCCAGCTGACACCACCATAATTTGTTTCCCATAGCAACTCATTTGGGATTCTTGACCTTGATGGAATGGCTAATGCGGCCATGTGGCCAACTCAGCTTCAGTGCTGCGGAGAGATTGCGAGCAAACCATGACAAGTATCTCTGTTTTTGTGTTTGGTGCCTTCATTTTATTAACCCTGCTTTCAGCAACAGTGCCCCGTAGCAAAAGCTCGCTCTCAGATTTCTTAGTTTTAAAATGAGACACATTTCTGTAGCTTGTTTTAACAGGCTGATATAAAATCAGACACTGAGGGCACCTGCATTTTCTGAAGGTTAGATGGAATCAGAGTGTTTCTGGTTTAATTCCAACATCTCTGATAAGTTCTCTATGAGCAGCATTGCTTACTTTGCAGAGGTAGGACAAGAGCCAAGCAATTCCAGAACACAGTTAAATGTAAGTATTTCTGAAGATGGGTGTAGTGTAAATCAGCAGGATGAAGTTCACATTCTCTGTAATTCCTTTATAAGAAAGTCTATCAACTATATAATTAAGGAAGCAGTTTCTTATTGTCATTGATGCATTAAGTGTGAATGCAAATTTCCCATTGACTTAAATAAGCCATGATTTAAAAAATGCATTACTTAAATTAACATTTTTCCTTTTTTTAAAAGTAGATAATGTTTTTAGGGTTTGTAAAAAAAAGAATTTTTATGAGTGGAACTTTCATTTTTTTATGAAAAACAGGAGCAACAGAAAAAAAATTTTAAAAGAAATATTTTGCCAGAAAATCAGAAAATTTCCATTTTGAAATGCTTTAAGTGAACTCATAAGCCAGTCAGTCCATTAGACTCCAGCTCGTGATGTCATGAAATGAATTTCATGTTTGACTTAAATACTCAGAATATAGAGATGATAATTTAATAGATTATGACAGCCTGGATGAAAAGAAGTGTCAGGTTATCCTTGACAAAAGGATTTGTCATGAAGTTTGACTCACAAATAGGAAGAGGATATATCAGATGTCAGATGTGTAGGCCTTACTAGATTTATTAATTTTAAAAAAACCAGAAAAACAAAAACCACAGATTTTTTCTTCATGAGACACTGTTAAGAAAGAGGGAAAATATAACTGAAAATATTTCCAACATTATGTGTTTGGTGACTGCATTTGAAAAAAACTTATCTATTAAGCTGATTATAAAGAAAAATGAATTTTTGATTTAAAAGGAAGGATGTTTGCATGCATGCATGTTTGCATGTATTTGTGTGACAGGGAACATATTTCCTCTTCCGAGCTACACCAGGATTTACTGACAAAAAGGATTTGGATACTGTAGGGGAAATGAATCTCAGATTCTGTGGGAATGAATGTTGAGGTAATTAATGGTTAAACTCTGCTTCATGCAACTGTTTCACTGTGCTATCCTTAAAATTTCTTTTGATTCAAAATTGGTTGTGAAAAAAACCCCACACAAAAATAGAAAGGAAAAAAATGAACAGAGCTGAAGCTGTCATGCAACATCCATTATACCCACAGGATAAAAACAGTGAGCTGCCTGTGAACAGTAATGTAACATAGACTACAGTCAGCAGAACAGCTGGAACGAAAAATCAATTATTCAGCTAGAAAAGACAATGTGCAATTATTAAATTATGAGTAATTAGTACATGCATGTCACAAGCCTGCACTTTGAGAAATGCTGTGACTCAGCAAAGAAAGCAACAGAAAGCTTTCCTCAGTATGCCCTGTGCCATTGTTTAGCAGACAAAAGACCCTCAGAAAGCACAGAGTTTTCTGTTCACACAACTAAGACACCTATCCAGCCACATTTGTGAAGCTGGCTTGCAAGTGGAATAACAAGATTCCATCACCTCTGTACAATAATATTAATAATATGAACTTAGTATCTTTCAAGCCAGAGGAAGTAACATTCTTTATACAAAATTATTCACATATGTACTGATATAAAATCAATAGCAGCAAAAAACCCCATCCTGTATCTCTGTATCCTAACTCTTGTCTTGATTACCTGACTGTAGTGCTCCTCCAACACTCTCTTTCTTCCAAAATAGTGCATGTGATACACTGATTCATCAAAGGTGTTAACTATCTTGGTCTGAACTGAGCCAATGCTTGAGTTTCCCAACTTTTCCTCTGGCAAAGGAGGTCACCTTTGCTTTGGCCTTTATTTTGTAGTACACCCCCCTTTTTACTATGAGCTACCCATTACTATTGATTTTAAAAGAAATAACCTGAACAACAGCAACAACGACAAAATAAAAAGCCAAATAACTTTTCCTCATTCTTTTCTGGAACCACAAGGCTACACAGAGTGAGAGAGGAGTGTTGTCTTTTATACTCACAGCAAATCTTGCACTGCTGGATTAGCTGGGCACAGTTTCACAAACCAGTGCCACATGGAAATGTGCATATATTCTGAAAAGCACCATGTCATTTACACAGTTCAAGTGGGTGCAGGTGAAAATTAAACAAACATCAGCTCTAAGCAGCTTCTCAGCTTTCCTTGCATTTAACAGATTGGCCTGTGGTGTACAGAAAAGACTATTGTTACTTTTAATCTCCTTTCAGTGTAGGGAGCTACTGTTCTCTCTCCTGCACTGATAACACACAAATTGCTTATCCTCCAAAGCAGCCTTCACCTGACCACCAACTGCACTCTCCTCTTGCCAGGCTTCTGATAATCTCTTCCCACTCGTTTTTCAGTCTGTTGTGTTCAGCTTAAGGCATTTCTGTGGCCCCATACTGATGGAGAATTAAAAAGGACCTTTTTTCCTTTTTGTTTTCCCTGCTTCCCTCCCTGCTTTCCTGTCTATCTGTGAGATGAAAATCCACTGGGGGGAAAAGGAAAGAAAAAACAGTGATGGTGCTAGCATGACAACTAAGGCTCCAATTCCAAATCACATTGTGAAGATTCACATGTGCT
Source organism: Brachypodius melanocephalos (assembly GCA_013398615.1). Taxonomy (NCBI): domain Eukaryota; kingdom Metazoa; phylum Chordata; class Aves; order Passeriformes; family Pycnonotidae; genus Brachypodius; species Brachypodius melanocephalos. The sequence goes on from VZSR01000824.1 coordinate 5,275,923, forward strand.
GTGAAATAATTAGAGGGCACGAAGGACTCCAGATTCTCAATAGTGGAACCTGGTGATATTTCAAAATCTGCCCCCATGGCTTCTGGCTTGTCCAGCTGAAGCCATTTGACAACAGCAAATATATAACTTTCTGAAAATACAGGTGTCCTCTCTTTCTCTCTCTTCAACTCTGGTCACCACGTAAGTCAATGAGAAATTCCTATCTTGAATGTTGTGTAGACATCTTATGATAAAATAAAATAAAATAAACTATTAAAAGATCTGTAACAGAAGGTATTAAAAATCAATGAGAAATTAAAAATAGCAAGATTATTTCTGAAGAACAAAGACAATAAAACGTGATATGGCAAATTGTAGGAAAACAAGTGAATCAAGGGTGGGGTTTTTTTCTTTATTATGTAAAAAAACCCTGGAAACCAAAAAAAAATTAGAGGTATCAATTTATTAAAAGAAAATATATAGAATTCCGGGGATTTTCACCATGTATTTAAAGAGAATGATGTGATTGGAGTAGGAAGAAGTCTTTTTTACTTAGGGGACTAAATCATAGTAAAATCTTGCCAGGCAAACTTAATTTACTAGTTCTCTTGAAATCCATGTGGCATCCTTAATATGGAATATTCCTTAATTTATGTACTCCATCTCTGCCTTGTGATGAGCACACACTGAAAGCCATCAAAAACCTCTGTTGAATCAAATGAACTCTTCAGAAACTCTGATGCTGCAGAGAAGGGACCCAACTTCAGATCCTCAGGACTCACTCCCTGCTCTCCTGTTGAAGCTTTTTAGCTGGAAGTCAGGATCAGTGAGGCACAGGCAGGAGCTTCTCTCCCTCTCCAGCACAGCAGTGCAAAGAATGAGGATTCTAAGGACAAGTCAAAGGAATGATCTTAAGAATGGCTTAGCTGCCTCTCAAAGATGAGAAGCAAAGACACGGTGGGACCTCAGAGGGGTGGCTGCCAGGCCCAGGCACAGCTGCATCACAGCTGATCAATATTCCCAGCGCTCTGGCTGTGCTTCTTTCCACCCCTGCAATTACCGTGAGTGTGTGCCCAGGCGCTGACTCCGAGTGAAGGAGGAGCGTGGCTCGGCACCCCAGCAGCGGTGTGGGCTGTGGAAAGCCTTCTGTGGGAGATGATTCATCCTGACACCTATGTTAGCGTGATGATATGTTTTTCCAGAGATGTCCCAAGCACTTTACCGTGTGCCAATCCCAATCCTGGGGAACACTTCAAATAAACTGACTCAGACAAAAGTCAGTCTGGTTTCTAGGGAAGTATGACAAGGTCAGGGCAGTGATATCCTGTCGCTGAGAAGTAGATAGGGCATGACTGGAGCAACTTTGCATTTGTATTCCCGTGTCTGGGCACATAGATGGAAGGGAGTAGGAAAGGCTGTTGTCTTTGTTCTTTACAGGTCAGACTGAGCCATCCCAGAGCAACCCGCCCCTCTTCTGTCTGGATCTTTGGCACCTGCTTAATTCTTTCTGTTACCTTGGGGTCATGTTGCCTGCAAAATGCCATCAGGTACTATCAAACTGGGGACTGGAAAGGGGCAGTCCAGGGGTGAGATGGACAGGACACATGAGTGAGGTCCTCATGCCCTGCATGTAAATAAACAGAATTACTCTCCTTTCCTTTTATCTGTGTGTAATGGTTTGCAACAGCACCTGCTTCAAAATGATGTGGCTACTCTTTGGAGGGAGAAAAGTGTGCACTTGACACCAACAGTGGTCGTGAGCACCAGTTTCCAGGGTTCACTACACTGCTGATTTCCAGGGAATTATATCACTGCTACCCCTTGTTGTGTTTTCTCTGGGGAATGTTTTTTTTTCCTCTCGGGGCCCCTGGAGCTGTGGCCATGTATTCTGACCCCTCCTTCCTTTCTTGACCCTATTGGCTGGGTTCCAGCTATCTATTCCTGTGCATAAGATTATTTAAGGCCCTGTTCTTCCTAGTTCTCTCTCTCTTGTAGAACCCTTCAAGATTAAAGCCTTGGAACAATCTTAAAGTAAGAGCCTCCTTTGCACCTTTTGTCTTGTCCCTGATATATCCCTCTAAAGTCTCTCAAGGATCCGAGCTAGCCAAAGAGCCCTGGGGAGATGGGCAGAGGGTGTATCAACCCCCATGAGACAGCTTGGCTGGTCTCCTGGAACACTTAAACCACTGTCTTGGTTTGGGAAGGCAGGTATCTGCCAAGGAAAGCTAATGTCTCCCTTGGAATGGAGAAAGTAAACTCCTCCCTCTTTTCAAACTATTGTAATTTTGGATTTAAAGGCTTTCAGACAAAGAACTGAGAATAGGAATAAGAGTTCTTTACTAGGAATATTAAGAATACAAATGTAGTAGTACAAAAAAACAAGGAAACAAACAAACAAAAATCCTAGAAACCCTGACAGAGTCAGAAATACAACATGACACACTGTCAGTCAGGGTGTTGGAAGCCGTCCAAAGTAAGTTCTCCTGGAGTGGCAGATGTGGTTCTGTTGGAATAGAGATGGTCCAGTAGAAAAGGGTCGACTGATGGTGAGATGAGTCTGATCTTCCTTTGGGAATCCACTGGAAAACCAGGATACTTGGTGTTCCTGAGTCTCAGTTTTTATGTAGGTAGGAACAGTTGGCTCCCCCCACTGGGTGGGGCATCTCACAATGGGATGATGTAATGTGTCATGTCATTGGTGAGCCTTAATGGTCCATTACCAGAAGATATCCCCTTGGAGGAAGGATGGGCCATGGAAGAGATGAGAACCATTGTTCCTCCTGGTTTTAACAGCTGACCCATTACCAGAATGGCACCCACCCCTCCTCCCTGGAGTTACAAGAGATAAAGGAAACACCTTCCTAGCCGGTTTCAACAGATGGAATAGGATTTTTTTTTTTTTTGTTACATAACCCAAGACAATCACTCAGGCCTATCTCCTTGACCTGCAGTGTCAGAGCTAGTGCCACTTGAAAAGAACACCTGGTTTCTGGAAGGCAAATCAAGGTGGGTGTGAGAGTTCTGTTGTGACTGTGGAGGAGGGTTGGCTGTGGCCTCATGTCTTACAAAAACTAGAGTTGTGGCTGGGATTGCTGGAAATTTGAAACATGACTATCCTGATAATGACCAGAAGGAATAAGCAGCTTGTTCCAAGTTTTCAAAAACCAAGGCATCAGGATAAAATAAAACAAGTTGGTTGTGTTCTTACATTAAATCACTTGGTCAGAGCATGGTGCTAATAAAGCCAGGATCATAGGTTTGATCCCTGTATGCACCATTTATTTGGGCAGAAGAATTGGAATTGATTAATCCCTTCCAACTCAGACTTTTCTGTGATTCTGACACACAGTCAACTTGAACAGTTCTAATCTTCCAGCAACCTGCAGAAATGAACTAAAGAGCATGGTCAGAACCAGGGCTAGGATGCTCTCATTTCTGTCTGACCACGCTCCAAAAGCTGGAGCAGTGTTGCTAACCATAGGGCACTATTGCCAAAAGAATAAAAATTTAGCCTCACATTCAAAATTTGTTTCAATTTCCCACTTTTTAAAAAATCTGTGTAAAAGCCAGGCACCCTTGTAGCCACCCAAAAGCTGACCATGCAAGCCCAGTACAGCAACAATTCACCACCAGTAAAGCCAGCACTGTTAAATAATGCATTTGTCAGCATCCTGTCATGCAACTTCATATTGATATGACAATATACAGAGAGCAAAAGTAAGTGAATCACAAGTATCAGAATGATGCATTTAAATAGAGGTTTTAGACAAAATGCCTGTGCTGCATTTCCTAATGAGGTGGTAGTTTGGATTAAAATAGACTCCCTAGTTTTGGGCTCAAGTACTTTAAAACCAGAGTTTAAAACCAGAGACATGGATTATATAAATATGTAAGTCAAAGACTAATCCTACTTATATAATCCTGAGAAAGAAAATGGATAATTATGGAAAGTCAATAGAGTCACAGTAGTTTCAATTAGTTCTTTCAGACAGATTAAAAAAACCTCAAAAAAATAAATCTAAAAAAGGAATTTGGAATTTTTACTTGCTTTTCAATAAAGTAGTTTGAAATGATTTTTTTCTTAATTTTTAAATATCCAAGAAGTTGTAGAAAGCTAAGGTAATATCTAGTGTTTTATACTGGGATTAAGTAAAAAAATTATCTCTTTTGAAAGATTTTTTTTTTCTTTTTCAGATCTTGGATCACAAAATGTTCATCCAGAACAATTTTATGCACATTATTCATTTTCTGGAGGTGAGGAGGGAGCAGGGGTTTGTGAGTCTATTCAATGTGAACAATTATTTGTGTAATAAAGCATTTTGGTGAATTTATTACTCTATATAGCTGGTAGAAGAGCTACTCTTCCCTTTGGTATCCCATGACAATATGTATGGGAAGGGCTCAAAGCTGCATCAAAGGAGGGTCAGTCTTGACATTCTTTTATTCACAGAGAAGTGGCCAAACACTGAAACAAGTTTCCTGGAGATGTGGTCGATGCCCGAGGCTTGTCAGTATTTAGAGGCATTTGGACAATTTCCTTATCAACCTGCTTTATCTTTTGGTCAGACCTGAATAGGTCAGGCACTTGCACTCATCAGGAAGATGATCACTGAAGGCCCTTCCAACTCCTCTCATCTCATCTCATCTCATCATCTATTCTATTCTATTCTATTCTATTCTATTCTATTCTATTCTATTCTATTCTATTCTGTTCTATTCTATTCTATTCTATTCTAATTCTTTCATTTTCCGCTGTGAATGTTTCCATGGAATTGCTAAGAATGTCCATTTCCATAAACTATTTAATCCACAAAATTCTATCAAGTTCCTCAACATCATTTAGTTCAGAACAGTGGCCTTTATGGAGTGATATCCTAATGATTCAACAGTCTAAAATATCACAGACCACATGTTCTTTCTGAAAGAAAGATGTTAAAGAGCAAATGTGTGTACACTGTTCTAGTGTATTTTTGAGATATATCTACTGCTTGTGGCAAAATGCATTGGACCATCTATTTACTTTTAATTTTGTGATTATATGAAGGATATGGAAAAAGATGGAGTGATAATTTATTCTAAGCACTTTTGTTGATGACATACAGGTTGCTAAAAAGTTGGAAAGTCAGATCAGTTTTATAAGCAATTAAATGGGGTCTGTTGAAAGGTAATTAATTTTATGGTAGAGATAAAGCAAGGTGGTGCTATAATACTCTTGTATCTGTGATGATAGGAGGAAAAGATAGTTCACTGACTATTAAATGTTTCCAAGTGTTCAGGTTCCATAGCATTATTTATATTTCACGTCTGTTCACTGTTTTACTATTAAATAATGTCTTCTCTTCTGGATGGTTAAATGTGCAATTTATTCACGCTCTAATGAATATTTTATATACCAATGTCTTGATGAAAATTACCTATTCACTTAATAGGCAGTGGCTATCTTCTGCTCATTAGCAATGTGACCAGCAGATGTGTATCAGGGAAAGCAAAGCTCCCTCTGATTTTCAGAGAAGATGAGGGAGGAAAAGACTGATAATGAGCCATAGCTGTTTTTTTTAAAGACTGAATTTGGAAAAGTTGAGAATGCAGTTAATTACTTTCACAAAATATAACTGGGATATTCTGCAAGATGTGTAATTAGATTATACTCTCAGAGCAGTAAAAGTCAGAAACAAATATGAGAGAAAAATCTATTCTGAGCAAGACCAGGAAAAAGAGATCTAGGAGTGTTTTGTTGCAACCTTACATCCAGCTTTAAGGTTTACATATAAGGAGATTTTGAAAACTTGCAGTAGACAATTATGAACAAATGCATTCTTTCATACAGTCATTGTCACACACACCCTGTCTTCAAAAACAAAGATATTGTAGGTGTTAGTACATGTATAGTCTGAGCAGCCACATTTTGAGAATATTGTTGAATTGGGAATCTTAAACAGATTTTCTGTAGAAAAAAATCACTAATTTAATTAACTGTTACATGAAAAAAGGATGACTGATCATATAAATCACTTAAATCACTTTCTTTTTGCTAGGTCTGTCAGAAGGTGGATTGTAGGCTGAAGTAACGTCCTTTATTTCTAACAACAGTCAGGAAAAACACAAAAATTATGTTCCTAATCAATATTCATTCTATTTTTTTTTCCTTTTAAGGAGTTGATTCTTATTTGTTTCCTTCATAATCTTATATATTTTTTCTTGTTTTTCACTGAGGGAACTTTCTATGTCCTTTATTAATCCTGCTGATTCCTTTAATTTCTTCTTATTTTGAACTTTCCTTGTGGAGAAATGTTCCACCAATGCCACATAGTACCTTAGGTGAGATCACACAGGACAGGCCACTATGCAGAACACAGGCAGGGTCTATAACATGATCTGAAATATTACAACCTTATTCTTTGTGCATTCCAATATAAATGTTTTCAGCACAGCTGAACAATGAGGAGAGGTTTTCAGAAAAGCCATTTCTCCTTTCTTCATCCACTACTGCTAGTCTTGAATGCTGCAAGGTTTGAAAAGTGATTTAAGAAATCCTTGTGCTTTATTATATTTTTTCCAGCACAGAATTTCATTTGCCATTTAATAACCCATTTATGTAAGATGAAGTCCCTCTGAAGCTCATCAACCGGATCTTTGTCCTTGAGTAAGGTTGTAGGAATAATTAATATTTTGGTCTGGCTGCTAAACAAAAACTGATTAGCATTTAAACAAGCATATAAATGTTTCATTGTTTCTTTCCAAAATGAAAGCCTGTGTTGAGTAGGTTACTTCAGTTGACAATACTCTCACGGAACCTCAAATGAAATACTCTGGTGCCCACATATTTTGAGGAGTCAAATCGATAAAGTGTTAGCTACTCAGAACTTCTGGGAGAGGTTCACCAGCAGAGCTTCCAATAGTTCACCTTTAGAGCCTAGTGGTCAGAGTATTCCCATAACTGAACTTTCTCTGAGGGAAATAGAATAGTTAGAGTATTTCGTCTCTTTGTGGCATGTTCTAACTACTGGTTTATTGCACAGAAGAGCAGAAACTGTTTGATGGTCTAGTTCTTCAGACATTTTTTTCCCAGAGTGATCTGATCTACATTGGACACTGCAGCTGTGAAGAAAATCAGAAACAGTTTTGGCAAAATAACTCTTCTTGTCATGTTATTCCTCTGTGCTTCTTTTCTTCTTTTACCTTCCTATCACCTTCACCTTTCTCTACCTTGCCACCTGTGATTTTAATTACTAAACAAACTAAGCAAAAGCCAGGGAAGTTAAAATCCTTGCTATATTGAAAAATTACTCTTTTTTCCTGGTTTTCCCACACGTTAATCCAGTTCATCCATTTATCATAGTGTCACACCTTGAAATGTTTTGTAACAAATATTTTCAAAAGTCTTCTGTAAATCTTATTTCTCTTTACTTATTAATGAAGTAAAATCAATCTTATGCAAATTGAAATGAAGTACATTTAAAAAAATCCAAAACCCTTGGGTCATCTCTAATTTAAGTGCTATTTCAAGAAAATAGGAGAAATTCAGTGATCACTGGGCCTTGTGATTGCTAGATACTGGTGGAGAAGGGGTTATTTATTTTCATGCATGAATTTTCATGGTCCATCTGTTTCACTGCATGCAGATTATTACATTTTGAAAAATGCAAATAAACATTTAAGACCTTTAATAGTTATTTGCCTGTTTATTTCAAAGGCAAATGGTGGTAGTTTAGTCAGGAAGGTTCATATTTGCTGTGTACTTGATGGTTTACATGCAGTTCACTTCTGCCAAGGACTTTAATGACGTCAGAGGGGGTGTATGCAGACAGGAAAAGTTTATGGGACCAGGGCCAAAAGTTCTGAGTCTTCATTCTTTCAAGACCAGTGTCCTGTGAAAGCTCAGAGTGTTTCTAAACTAGGGTATTTCCAGAGTGTATGAAATACACACTGAAAAATCTGAGATATTCATAAGGTGCTAGCTGTCACTTTTGATTTAGAAGAGCAGCTTGAGTGCTCCATGAAGTGCTTTTCTCCTGTAATGCAGAAGTTGGAGCATTGACCCGGGGTGGGAGACATCCACCTTCCAATTTCTACTTTGTTAAATGGAACTAAATCCCACCTCCCTCAGCTCCAAAGTAATACCCAGTGTTGGTGCCTGAGGGAGGATGAGTCCTCCATTTCTTATCATGCCACTTCCTGCCAGAGCTTGAAAAAGTTCAAGATCAATGGATTTAAGTTCAAGATTAATGGATTTAAATACATTGAGGAAAAATTGACTCTGTTCCTTGGTAGCTGGCATTCACATGAAAGAGCAACAGTTTGTCTATTTCCAAAATAAAAAGGAAAATAAAAATTAAAACAAAAACCTAGAAACACAAGGAAAACATTTAGAGGGCAATTGGCTCAGTTGTGAATAGAAAGGAATTTCTCAGTACCATCCATGTGTGCCTGTCACCCCTTTGGGAGTACAAGAAGAGGCTTGCCTAACAGCAGCTTCATCCCATAATCAGGGAGATTCTTAAAAGATACCTGTCCAAATCTTGCTGTCAGCTATGATTCATGACCTTTGATACAGTAGGTAAATGAACAGAAAGTGAGATTTATTTAATGCTATATAACAAGCCTTGGGGTTAGAAGTCCAAGCTCTCTGACACAATCAGCCTTAGTCATTAGAAGGAAGCTATTTCAGTAATGAATTATTACAACCCTGGGAGTACTTTGGTCATGGTTCATCACCATGGTACACTGAGGACCTTAATAGTGTCTTACAATGTCAATATGTGCTTTATTTAAGGTTTGTATCATTTCAGCCAGTCAGAAAGGATAAAATCACCCCTGCGCAGCAGGTCAGAACATGGCCTATTCATCTTGCTAGTCCCACAAGAGTCCTCAAAATGCTTTTTTAACAGAGATGGAAATGGCACATAAAGCTTCTCTGAGGTCTTTTGCACACAGATGGATTTGAGCTGTGAATAGGAAGTCACCAATTTGCAAATAAGTTATTTGACGGAAAATTCTACCATCAATCAGATTTTCTAAATTATATGAATAATTCCTCTAGCCTTACCTACAGTATGTGAATTTTGTCTTCCAATATAGTTTTGGGAAGTAAATTTCAAGGAAAATAATGGCCAAAAAAAGAACAGTAAGAATGGAGCAAAAGATCACTTGGATTAAATACTTTGGTTTATCTAACCTTAAGCCAAAGTATTCAGTATCAGGCAACCACTTTCTGGAGGGTGGCTGTAAAATTAAATTTTTACTAACTGCTTAAAGCCATTATAACTCCCTCATTCTTTCTAAGATTTATTCCAAATTTCACCTTTAAACACTTCCAACCTCTCACACTGGTGCTTATTCCAATTCCTAGTAGCATCAACACAGTTTCTGTTAAGAGCCAATCTAGGCTGTGATGCTCCAGCGTCCTGAAATGATACAGAGTCATTGCAATGTCACATCTGTCAGGGACCACTGAGAAACCTCGTGGTTGAAATCCTGCTGGAGGAGCTGGTCGAGTGTCCATTGGAAAATAACTGAGAAATGTGAAAGAGAAAAGAATACTGAAAGCCTTTTTTCTCTTTCAATGTGGTCACCATGGATTATCTCTGGAAGATATGGTAAAAGGAAAAAAAAAAAGGGGGGGGGGGCAAATTAAAAAAAAAAAAAAAATCTGTGTTGTTCAGAAGAGTCAAATGTCCCTTAACACAGAACTCAGAAGACCAAAAAATTGCATTTATTTATTTATTTATTTATTTATAGCATAGAAAAGAAGTGTTAATACAAGCTTCTGGCTTCAAATTGAGAAGAACTCAGGTTTGTTTGGTTTTTTTTAACTTGGTGCAAGTATCCACATGTGTACATGCAAATTTCATCCTTCTCTTGTCATCCAGCACAGAGGAGATGTGAACTAACTCCTATCAGCTGCTTTTGGACTTTGAAATTTTCCTTTAGTCCTGAGATGGCAGTTTCATTGTAAATAGGTCCTTGCTTCCCAATTAGGCCTGTGAGCAGCAGAAAGAAGCATGAACAAAAGGCTCTGCTGGCAGAAGCAGGAATTCCACCAAGGATTTCATCCTTGACATGCCATATTGGATGAAAGCCATACCAAGGTCTGCAGAAAATGGATTAAACACCAGTCACTCATTTAACAGTCTCTTGTGGCTCTCTTCATCCACACATGGCACATAGTAATGAAAATAGGCACTGTTACTTTTCCTCTCAAGGTTCTACTTAGCCAAAATTGCAAAACCTGCAGCCTGCTTGTTATCCAAGTCTTTGATTAAAAATCAGGATTTGGATCCCAGTGAGGCCTCAGCTTGTTATTCTGTAATAATAATAATAGATAATCTGCTGCATTCAAAAAATTTAGCCTTGATTATATGAAGATCTCCCCAAAACCCAAGGGATGTATTTTCTTATTCATATTTAAAAGCAGTTGTAATTTCATCACACCCCTTTTAATCCTTCATTACAAGGTGATGCATGAGAAAAAGAGCAATGAGATCACTGCTGAGTTGAAAGGGACGCATCAGAATCATTGAGCCCAACTCCTGGTCCTGCATAGAACACCCCAAGAATCCCACCATGTATCTGGGGTATTGTCCAAACACTTCTTGAACTCTTTCAGGCTTGGTATTGTGATCACTTCCCTGAGGAGCCTCTTCCAGGGCCCAATCACCCGCTGGGGAAAAAAAAAAGTTTTCCTGATTTCTAACCCAAACCTCCCCTGACTCAACGTCATGATGTTTTCTCAAGTCCTGGCACTGGTCCCCAGAGTGAGGAGATCAATGTCTGCCTCTCTGCTTCCCCTCGTGAGGATGTTGCAGACCATAATGAGGTCTCCTCTGTTTTCTCTTCTCCAGGGTGACCAGATTTCAGCCACAGAAAATTATTTCAGCCACATCTCGTATGGCTTCTCCCCCAGACCCTTCACCATTCTCGTGGTCCTCCTTTAGAGACTCTCTAACAGCTTAAGATCTTTATATTGTGGCACCCAAAACTGTCCCCAGCACTCCAGGTGAGGCTGCCTCAGCTCACAGCAGAGCAGGACAATTCCCTCCCTTGCCTGGCTGGCCATGC
>VZSR01000824.1:5287059-5364707 GCA_013398615.1 Brachypodius melanocephalos
TTCTCTGATTTGTCGAGGTCTCTCTGCAGGGCCTCCCTGCTCTCGAGGGAGTCAACAACTACTCCCAATTTAGTGTTGTCAGCAAACTCACTCAGTATTCCTTTGAGACTCAAGTCCAAGTTGTTAATGCAGGTGCTGAAGAGAACTGGGCCCAGGATCTGAAATATGCCTTCTACCATCTTAATTGCCTCAGTCAAAATTTCACATATTGACTTTAATTTAGGGGGGATTATCTCTTGGAATGCCCCCAAATCTTGTTGCACAGCTTTTGTCATCTCTCTCTGAAACACTTCCTGTTTATTACAGCTGCTCCCTAGTGTTGAAACAGTACAGCATTTGATTCCTTTACTTAATATTGTTAGGATTCAAGTCCCTCAAGATTTAGATGTTTAAATACAAAATGTTTTAGTTCAAGCCCCTCTCACATAAACTGTTATTGATAAGACCACAGTCACACACATCTGACTGTCACTCAGGTGTTTATGAAGGCAGAAATAAAAATCCCATTCCACCTCAGCGTTAATCAATCTTTGTCACTTCACCAAGTTCTTTTATCTGATAAGCTCCCTTGTGGCTAGGAGAAAGGAAGGAAAAGAATCCTGTAAATGGAAGCCCTGCAGCCAAACCAGCAGACCGAAGGAAATGGTAATACAGCTGCATCTGGCAGCTGCTGCATTTCAGGTCACCATAAATCATCCAAACACCAACCACTGCCAGAGGTGTGCTGGCTCTTCCACCAACGCCTCAGCTGCTCTCCTCTAGAGCCACCAGTTTTTGGAGCCTAAGGTGTCATTTTGTTTGTTCAGACCATGGTACACTCCACAATCCAGATTTACATCATTCCTTGCCCTTCTCAGCAGTCACCTGAGCCAATCCCCACCATAAGCACTGTCACAGAGACAATCCCTGCTGGCTCTGATCTGCCACCAGAGACACAGCCTATAAGAGCAAGCCAGGAAGGTGATAATCCTTCACAGGTGGCTCAGGTACTACTCCCATTAAAAGTTCATCTCTTTTTTGACAGATCTGAATTATAACCCAGGACTGCCCTCACCATTGTGATGCTCAAGATCGAGCCTGCACTCCAACCCAGGCTCCCTGTGGTCATGGCCAGTGTCTGCTCATGTCCTGTGCTTAGGAGGGATCAGGTTATCTCTGTCTTCCTGACAGGAAAACGGGTGCATACACTGGATACAAGGACATAGACTGGGTGTGGGCAGCATCCTGGGAAGATGCAGTCAGCAAAGCATCTTGCCATGCAGTGTCCAGATGCATTGTTGGCTGTTTTCCCTCTCTCCACATGATGGTGAGGTGGAGTCATTAAGCACCAGTGTGTCCCCACAGATAGGAACAGACCCTGGATGGTGCTGGGAGTTTTGCTAGCACTCATACAAGTCGTCTTCTGCTGCTGATGTGAAGGCTCACCTCACAGCAGGAGAGAGGAGTGGAGGAAAATGAGGCTCCTCTGGAGACTGGCAGAGACAAGAACTAGACAGAATGTCTCTAATATCTTCAAACACAAATAAGATAAATTGTACCAAATGCAAACTTGCTGATTTCTTCTGGGATGCTGCCACGAAGATAAACAGAGTTCAACAACAAGGTAATTATATGAGTAAATAGAAGCAAGAGTAAAGGAATAACATTTAAAAAAAAAGTGAAGGGAGCCTTGTGGGCAGCAAGTGCAGGGAAGGGGAGATCACTAATAGAGAATTCTCATTCTTCAAAAGAATGTCTTTGAGCTTTGTAGGGAAAGCTTTCTGAGCAAGTCTGATATAAAATATTCTGTGATCACACACTGAGTTTATAATAAGGCAACTGCAAAGGTGAGGAGAAAAGGTAAAAGGATTTTTTGTGATGTATCATGAGGGAAAATATAGTGTAATCCCAGTCCGTGTGACTAATGCTCAGAGTTTACATTGTCTCTATACCTCTATAGGATGCAGGAGTAATTATGTCACAGCCTGCACTTTTCCATGGGAGCTGGAACAGCACTGGATTGGACAAGGCTGGCCCAAAGTGCCCTGTTCAGCAATTTTGTCAGAATGGCTCCTGCTGGACTAGCAAATGTTGTTTTAACATGCAGGAGTCTGTGACAATGCGTAATGGCTTTTGAGACACTGCTGTGCAAGTGATTATTTTAGGTTTTTCTCATGAAGAGTCCAGATGGAGACTGAGAGCCAATGTTCTCCAGGTACACACATGACTCAGAGCAAGAAGGGGTTTGTGATAAAGCCATGAACTTTTGGTCTCCAGACGCTGTGAATGTTCCAGTCTGAGAGAGGGAAGGGTGTGCCAGCATTGCTCAGGGCAGATGGGGACAGCTGGTGACGTTACCAGCATTCACACACCCAACATAACATATATAAATATTCACTATAGCCCTCAAAGGCCTGGGATTGTGTGACAACATTTAAAATTTAAATACTCAAAAACCCCTTTATGAGGGCAATATGTAAATTACATGAATATCATTTTGGTCATTGAATAATTGGGAAAGATTCATCTAGTGATATTGTTTGTTACCAGGATGGATATAATCTCTGCCTAATGGTGCCATTTACTTCTGTTGTGGTGCTGCTAGACATAGACTTCATCCTGCATCAATTCTTCATCAACTGTTTGGAAAGTCAGGCACAGAAATTCAGAAGCTGTCTGGGGCATTTTTCTTCTCATTGAAATTATATTTTAATTTTTTTATTGTGTATTAGGTTGATTCTGATCAACTAGACCAAAATATTTCTCTCAGTAAAACTTTCAGTCTTGTACTGAGGTAATATTTAGAATTTTTTTTTTTTTTTAATGCTATGCAGGTCTGAATTTCTGCTACAAATTGATTTGGTATTTAACTTTGTCAAATATTTTTGATAGACAGAAATAATAGTACCAGGAATATAAAACATTGCTATACCAGCATCACTTGTTTACAAGTATGAAAGGCAGGAATATGAAAAAGATATTATGTGAGGCAATAGAGAATCTGAACCAAATTATTTTTATTACAAGGGAGGAGAGAAAGGTGCTTGGTTCTAGCTTTTTAAAATAAACTTCAAATTGCACAAATTTAATAGCATTTTTCCAATTATTGCCTGTAAACTGTATAAGCATCAAAAAAGGCATATTTAAATCCATAGTTCATTGCTATTTATTGGAATAGTGTTCTTCTTCTTCAACTCCTTCCTACATTTTATTAAAATATCTTTTTCCCGAGGATTATAATACCTTAAGTTTGCACTAAAACTAACAGCTAAGACTGGAATCAGGGTTAAATTTATGTTTCCTCTCACACCATTTCTGCAAGGTATTAGCAGCAATTTAATGACCTTTGGGGAACAATAATTATAATTTAGTTATTGTAAATTGTTGGGTTTGCCTCTGTCTAGCACTGGCTTTTTTAAAGAGTCAGTTCTTAAAATTGTGAAGGCCTGGACTTCAACATTAATGTTTTTAACATGTTTTACAATATTTGTTATCTAATTCAATCCTATTGATGTGTTGAGACCTGTGACTTGATAATTAACAATAGAGTTGCAAGTTTCTACAGAGGTGAAATACATGATGTTAGCAAATTAAATTAAATTATGTGCTCACATTTTTTTTTATTCTTTCATTCCAAAGTTATCTGGGTAAAGCAGGATGACAATTTCTTTTTCAGATGCACAACTGAGCTGATAGCTACAGCTGAAGTGAAAGTGTATTTAGAAAGTTTTTTCTCAAAAGAACAAAACCAGTAATCAGCTTTTTCGACAGGAGGTGTCTCACGTTCATCCAGGACTTTTAAGAAAAATGATTGGTCTCTTATTTTTTTCAACCTTGTTTTGGTGAAAAACGTTTACTCAAACAATTTTTTGCACTCAGTGGGCTCCTGTATTGGGTGTGCATGGCAAAAAAAAAAAAAAAAGAGGGAGGGAGACTTTTTATAGCGCCAGATAGTGATAAGACAAGGGGAAATGTTTTCAAAACTAAAAGAGTTTTTTAAAAGATACTAGATGTTAGGAAGAAATTCTTTACTGTGAGGGTGGTGAGGTTTCCCAGAGAAGCTATGGATGTCTCACCCCTGGAAGTGCTCAAAGCCAGGATGAATGGGCCTCTGGTAAAGATTTTTTAGTGGGTGGCATCCCTACCCACAGCATGGCAGTGGGGTCTAGATGATCTCTAAGATCCCTATCAATTCAAAACATTCTATGATTCTATTAAAAAAGTTATCTCCCTAGTTTGCTGATTATAGGGAGGACAAAAGGAAATGACCATTGTTAAAAGGGACCACTTGCTTTGCTTCAATTAATCAAACCAAACCAAAACCCCAAGCAAAACCAAGCAAACTGAATTTACACATTATTTTTATTTAATGTTAAAACCTGGAGTGCCATTTGCACTTAATTGTCAGGTGAAGTAACTACCAGACAAGCATACAAAGCACAATTGATATTAACCTGGTTTTAGTTGATTTCTATGAGACAGTATTACTCAACTCATAGTAGTTGCTTTCTGCTGAGAAGGAAGGATTGAGGGAGGAGGAGGAGGAGAAGGGATAAAAAGGATTGACAAGATACTTCAAAAACTGGATGCTACATAGATAAATTTCTCCTGAAAATACAGAGTAATCTTGAGTTGCTCCTAACGATTGTAGTTAGAGCTGAAAGAAAGCAGAGATTTGAAGATTTGTATTAAGACTTTTTTCATCCTAGAACCTCACTCTAAAATTCTGCTAGTTAGGATATGTTACAAAGGCCTTTTTCATTCTCCACTGAGATTTTTTTTCTTCAATAATAAAGCAGTTCATGGAGGTCCATTCATAGAATTACAGAATGGTTGAGGTTGGAAGGAACCTCTGGAGGTCATCTGTCCCAATGTCTTTGCTCAAGGAAGACCACCTAGAGCCAAATTTCCAGTCTTATCTTCTAAACACTATTAATGGAAGAGTTCTGATGTCTGTCGCAAGATCTTCCAACATTTTCAGAGGTATAAAAACAAATATATTCTTTTTAAAAGGGTAGGGTTGCCAACTGTCCTCACATATTTATATTCTGCCTTAATATTAAGAAGTTTTATTTCTGCTCCAATGTAACACATAAGAAAGAGTGGAAAAGTGGAAAGGAACAAAGAACAAGTGAAAAGCAATTAAAAAAAATTACATGTATTACATTTATTTCTCACCATTTATCATCTGTGAGGATGAAGTAAGAATAAAAAATGCCTACCTGGGATTCTGATGAACAAGAAAAAACTTCTTGATTTAAACTGAAATTGTTCTACATTTTTCATTCATTTGGACTAAAATCTTTCATTCAGTAGAATATAGCAGAATAGGAAAAGATCTCTTCATAATCTCACTAATGATAATATTTGTCATAAAACTTGCAAGCAGATTGTTTTGAAAAGGCCAGATCATCCTGACCTGTCGATAGGAACTGAAACTGTTACATATAGGCAAGGAACTTTCACGCTGTACTTGTAACATTAAATTGAAGTAAAATTAAATCTTTCAATCTCTTTTTGAGAATTGATTTCTTTTTAAAATGTGCCATGATTTCCCTAACAATGCCGTTTTCTGTCTCAAGGTCTACACTCCTAATTTTACTTTGAACATCTTTCTCTCTGGTGGGAACCAGATTTTTACATTCCCTTTAAATGTTCCCTTGGCATGAGTTACACAGCTGTAAAAGGAGGCAAAGATATTGGAGACTGCACATTCAACAGCTTCAGCCTTAGCAAGGTCATCTTATTTGCATGTATCTCTGCATTTTACTCTGCAGAAGGACACCAATATTTTAAGCAGATTCTGGGCTCTTCTTTTTGATGAACTTTTAAGGAATTTCTAATGGAATTAGTTAAATTTGCCTTCCCTGCCTTTAGGACAACATATAAATGCACACAACTGCTACTGCTTTCAAAGGAAACCATACCAGTACAGCTAGTGGAAGATTTGGGGAAGAGAAAGGTTCAGAAAGCGTAATTCATGTATTTATTTGGGGGAATTGTTCTCTGGGGCGGGGGGAGCAACCACAACTTTCTGAGTAACAATAACAGATCTTTATCTACATATCCAATGGTTTGATTTTTATTTCTACCTGATTCCATCATTGCTGACATACTATGATGCAATATAAGATAGAATAACAGAATCATAGAATACCCTGATTTGGAAGGGACCCATCAGGATCATTGAAGTCTAGCTCCTGGCCCTGCACAGGACACTCCAAGAGTCACACCATGTATCTGAGAGCACTGTCCAAGTGCTTCTGGAACTCTGGTGCTGTGACCATTGCCCTGGGGAGCCTATTCCAGTGCCCAAACACCCTCTGGAGGAAGAACCTTTTCCTGACACTCAAACCTCCCCTGACACAGCTTCAGGCCGTTCCCTCGGGTCCTGTCACTTGTCGCCAGAGAGAAGGGATCAGTCCCTCCCCCTCCCCTTGTCAGAAAGCTGTGGGCAGATAGGAGGCCTCACCTCAGCATCCTCTTCTCCAGTGTTTGAATTTCTCTTGGTAAAAGAATTTAAGAGCATCTGCCAGTTAACAGTGACTCAAACAACCTATCTGATAATCAGTTTCTTTCCTGTTTCCTGTAGTGAAATGCTTGAGCATCTATATTAAAGAATCTTCTATTTCTGGTGTAATTAAATAATTTGTATTAAAATGTTGAACATTTTGATGAAGAAAGCCACATATGAAGACACTGATTCATCAAAGGAAAAAGGGTATTTCAGCCTTTACTAACAGCAGTTGTCCTTTATGATTTGGAAAATAATTAATGTAATTATTTCAACAGCCACATAATCTCTTCCAGAAGTCACCCACAGCATTAGGTTAGAACAGCATTAATCACATACCATGAAAAGATGTGAAAGTGATTGAAATACACAAAATAAAAATCAATCTGTCAAGATGTTTTAGAATCTCAATTATATTTTGACCATTTTATTATTCATGAAACTTAAAAGAATGTTTGATTCCACTCTAACTTAGAATGAAAACAAAGGCTTAAATGTCAAAATTTCTTAGAAAGTCAGACATTTTATCTTGCTACTTTTCTAGTCTGTCTTTGAATCCTTTTGCACTGGCTTTTGCTTGAATACAAGGGAGACTTCGTATTGACAAGGTATTTCAAAACAAACTAATGGACCCTCTGTTTCTTCCTGAAATTAACATTCTAAATTTTGACAGGACCTTGGTGGTCACTCTCAGTCTCAGTCTTTGCACTTCTTCCATTCTCCTGCAGCAATGCTTTTTGATTGTTTTGTTTTCCCTAGTCTTTGACCCAGCATCCACCATCCCATCATCTAAACAAAAAGATTCCAATGGGGACTTTATACTGACTTTCATGGGAGACCACACAAACTAAAAATCTGCTGCACATGGATGTAACTGTGTTGGCCTCACCAGCAAACAACACTGGAAATTCCAGCCCAGGAGGTGCTGCACTCTCCCCTTCAGCTGATTAAACTTTTTCTGACAGAAAAAGATCATGCAGTATTTAGTATATTTTCTTTGTCTTCATTGGAGTAGAGTCAAATCCAGAGGGAAATGAAGGTCTTTTGACTGTGAACAGGAAAAGTGGTTCACGTGGCTCTTTAGTTTTGGGGTCACCATGGGATGCCTTCACACAAGGTCCTCTCAGAACATGATTAGCTGAAGGAATATCTACCTTGGCAATTTTTTACAGCTGAAAACATGAAAATACACATTTGTTCATGCATCTGTACATGTGAAAAAAATATCACTTTTGTAAGATGAGAACCAATCACAGAAAAAGCATCTTGGTATGTGTCAGTTGATAAATGTCATATATTCCCTGAAGCAGTCCATGCTGGAAGCAATATTTTAAGCCATCCAGCTTTGCTATGTGCAGAAACTGAAAAGCAATTCATGCTTTTGTGTAGTCTAAATGCCTTTAAAACTTCTTTCACTGCTGAAACTTTTCTTTGCACTCAGCCTCAGAATGCTGAACTTAATGTTGTTATTTGGAATGCTATTAAAACAGACAAGCAAAAGTTCTGCTCAGAAATCTCAGTCATTTCAAAATATTAAATCACTGTAGAATTTTGGCTGCGAGACAGAGATGAGAAGTAACAGGGAAAGCTTGGGGGGTTTTGTTTGTTGTTTTGGTGGCTTTGGTGAGGGTTTTTTTGAGTATTCCAACTTCAACCTGCTTGGGTTTTAAAGAAAATTCCCACAAGGTTTCTCAATATTTTTCTGACACTTTACATTTTTCTCCACTCACCCAAATAAAAGTTGATAAACCAAACCAAAGAGACAGAGTACAGCATAAAAGAGTTTCACCAAAAACATGGAATGAGATTGCTAACAGGAATTGGATACATCAGGACGATTATGTTAAAAAGCTGGAGAGCCTGCAACAGAGGATTATCAGGATAATTGAGATTCTAGGGCCCACTACCTACAGGACGAGCTTCAGGGAGCTCACACTTCACACTCTCATGAGAAAGTGGCCAAGGGACAATCTGAGCTCTGACTTCAGCTACTTGGAGAAAAACTACAGAGGTGATGGAGCCAAGGTCTCATCCACAGTGACATGAACGTAACAATAGGTAACAGCCTGGCATGGGACATTCTAAGTGGACAATTGGATGAATCACAGCACTTGCAGGGCAGTTCAGCAGAGGACAAGATGAAAGCACAGCTGTAGATCCTCCATCCATGGAGGTTTTCACACCTGGCTGTGTCAAGCCCAGCTGGCCTGATCCAGATACACTGATGTTCACAAAATCCTGCTCCAAGCAGGCAACTGGACCAGATGGCTCCAGAGGTTCCTTACAACCAGCATTGTTAGGATTCCTCTTTAACATACCATAGAAAACAAGACAGAAAAGGAAGATTTATTAAATTACAAGGGGATTTCTTTCACAGCCAACGAAGACAAAAAACGCCTTCAGCTGTTGAACCAGAGGCACACAAATAAAAAATGTCCTCATCCTGTTTCACAATGATGTATGATGAAAATTTTATAAACAACATTATGCATGGAGGGTGCAAAATAAAAAATGCAGTGATTCAGGCTACAATTCTCAAAGAAATTATTCCCTTTGAAAACAACCACCTTCTCATAGGGCTCCTTACTGTCTGAAAAATATTTGCCACATGACTGATGTCATTACACTGGCTACAAATGGAACCCATCTGGAGGAAATATCTGAGGGAACCAGCTGTTGAACCAGCAAGAAATGTTTCTTTGGGCGACTGTGTGAGAAAACAGTAAGTCCCTCTAATTAGAACTCTGCTAAGTGAAACTTGGATTCCCCTTCTGCTATTGTAAAGAAGATGAAAAGGTACCTTCCATCTTTCCACACCCCCAGGACACTCTTCCACTTGTATAATAATTGTTGAAATGCATCTGTAATGACTACAGCTGGGCAACATTCTCCTAACAAACCAGAAATAATTTGCAAAGCTTCAAGTAGTCTCGGGCCAACTTCTGGCTGTTTTTCATTTAAACTTAGTCCATATTCTGAGCACATTCCCATGCCAGATTTTGGCTTAAATTCATGCAGAAAGGCAGGTTTTTCAAGGTTACCTGGAAGTCACACCAGCTGCTTGATTTCCTGCTTACAAAGACTTAGCAAATGGAAATTCAGTAGTTTCACATGAGGTGTGTTTTTGAGCCCCCTCAGACTGGAGCTGATATCCAAGACTCTTGAGTACCAAACTACAGAATATAAACCAAAAGTAATAAAAAAACTGTCCTCCAAACCCTTTGGCACAGACATTCTCTGGTTCACACAGCCTCAGCTGGAATTTCTTTGCTTCTGTTTAATTAGGTCCATATTTTTCAAAGGAGTGTTACATGTAACTTCTTTCTTTTGCTTGCCTTTTCAGAGCAAATAATTTTAAGCCCACAAATTCAAGGCAATCCCCTGAGACAAGTGCAGTTAGCTATGAAATGGAGGAGAAAACTCCAAGTGTAACAGAAAGCTCCCTTTGCATGACATGTCTCCTTAGATTTTCCTAAGTGCTTTACTTAGGTATCAGTACACAGCTGTCTAAGGAGCAAGACTTCAAAGAAGCCTCAGATGGCCCAGAAGCTGTAATACAATTTCAGCCTTTCTTCTCCCAAATATACTAGATATATACATGTATGTGTCTTTAATGCGTGTATATATCCACACGTACATATATGGAGAGAAAGGAGGAGCGAAAAGAGAGGAAAGACACATCCATTCACAAAGGCTCACATTGGTCTTTGACAATAAAATAGATCATGGCCTTGGAATAACAGAATCACAGAATGAGCAGTGTTGGAACATGGATGGGGCCATCTGGGTCCAAGCTCCCTGCTCAAGCAGGGTCATCCCAGAGCACATGGCACAGGATTGTGTCCAGATAGTTCTGGAATTTCTCCAGTGAGGGAAACTACAAACCTTTTCTGGACAATCTGTTCCAGTGGTGGGTCACCCACAACATAACAAAGTTCTTCTTCATGTTCAAGTGGAGCTTCCTGTGCATCAGTTTCTGTCCACTGCCCCAGCATCACCAAGTAGAGCCTGGTCATCCTCCTGACACCCTCCCTTCAGACACTTGTCTACATTTTTCTTTTTCAGCTATCTCTTCTATAGGCTAAACCAGCCCACTTCCCTCTATCAGAGAGATATCCTCAAGAGTTGATCTCCTAATCAACTCTGCAGCTCTCTGCTGGACCTATTCCAGGAGTTCCATGTCCCTCTTGAACATAGAAACCTGGAATTGTACAGACTACTCCAGAATAAAAGCAAAAAAAAAAAAAAAAAAGAAATCCCAGATTTAAGGAAAACATGCAAATTTTGAATAAAACTATCAGCTGCTCAATTGATGTGCATTCAAAGATTTTTGTCTAACTAGCTAATAAAAGCAGAGAATTACTGACAGTTATTTGAATATGTTATGGAGTAGTTCCAGAGATTGGTATTCCATTCCACGGTATCAATCTTCTAACATTTGACCTTGGTAATTACTGACTTGTAAGTTTAAGTTCCAACCCTTCCACACAACAGAATGAGTTTCAGGAAAAAAATCACAACAGAGAAACAAAACCAAACCTTTAACTATGTACAAGATATATCTCTGAGTAACAGAGCTTGGAAGAAAAGAAATCATAGCAGTCAAGCTTGATTGCTTTTCTTAAGAATCAGTGAATGAAATTTTAAAAAGCAACTATAACAGATCAGAAAACATACCTGGATTATACTAAAACACTGGCTGTGGCAGCACAATCACTGAAAGTAATTTTGTATTTAAAAAGTGACAGCTCAAGCACAAACAGGCTATGGGGCCACACAATATGACAGTGGAAGAGAAAGTTTGTGGGATGCATTTAAAGCAGCCCAGGAATGAGCAGCATGCTGAGTCCCACCAGCCTCCCCAGCACTGACCTGACTAAACAAGGTGAGCAGCAGGTATAACATATTTGTGGCAAGTGATCCTGCAAGGACCAGTGGAGTAAAAATTACAGCAGAAAGGTATACTCAGCAGGTATATAGGCTGACAGGTAATAATTAACCTATGCCCATGTTATAAAATACAAGGCAATGTGCTGTCATTGTATGACACCACACTGGGAATAATAACACCTGAACATTAATCTTATCTCTGCTGCAGTTTTCAGGCACGATGGTGGGCAAGGCCTCTTAACATTTTTGAATCTCACCTTTTCCTCCAGCTGTTGGCCATTTCCTGAATGCAACCTCTAAATTCTTCATAATAGGAAAGATTCCTGTTCAGGATTTGTACCTCGCCCAGCACACTAGGACAAGATCTAGACCACAGCCACTGTCAACTATATTCCATGTAAAATCATGGCACCAATGCAAGCAGTCAAAATTTACTTACATCTGGTCTAGCAAGAGAATGAATCACTGTATGACTGAAGATGACACCATATGTTCTATGCAGTAACATCCAGAGTTTCCCTTTGTGAAGCTGCATTAGTCACTGTTCATTCAAATAGGAAACAGAAAATTGATATTGTTTAGTAGAAAAAGAGGCATTTCCCACTTTCCCATCTATTTGCCACTGTTTGCCAAAAAGCACATCAAATTCAAAGGAGGGTGGAATATTTATGCAAAAAAAAATTACATTGTCCACATTCAAGCAAATGCTAACAAATAAACGTGGAGGGGATATGAAACTTCATGATCAAAGATTGTTCTTGCACTGAAAGCTGGATTAGTTTACATTCTCTCTTGGGTAAGAGCTCAGTTTCCCAGGAGCAGGTGACTCACTGGTATTTCAAGAGGTATATTAACCAGATGGTAACACGTTCACCTCGCCTCACCTCTCCAGCAGAGGATCAGCCTACCTTGCTTCTTGCAGTTTACCTCCCTGGACCGTCTCTGCCTCCACCACATCCATCAACAGGATTCAAGGCTCAGAAGGTCTCTGAGTGCAGTCTTCGTGCTCCAAACAGACTCTTACCCAACCATCTCCATGAGATCATAAAGCAGCAGAGACCCTTGGAAATAGATGCACAAGTAAACAGAATGCCACCATTTAAATAATAACTCTTACAGACTAACATGAACTCCTCGAGCCCCAAGCAGAATAAATACAGACAGTACATCCATTAGCTGCAACTGAATAAAACATTATTTATAAAATGGGTAATTTAGAGCTGATTAATGTTTATAAATGTGTTTACATAAGAATCAGATATTAACCTATAGCTTTAAAGGATTTAATTAGCCTTGGAATATTGTGTCAGTGTACAATGAAAAATAACTAATTCACAAAGGAAATGCAAAGAAAATCTGCAAGCGCAAATGAGGTCAATTAATTAAGCAATTTGCATAAATTTGAATGGTTATTTTCAGGGCATTACTGACATTTTGCACTTCCTATTCCCATCATACCGGCAGAAGTAGTCTTCTGTCACCCTATTTATATGACACATCAATCATCTCATGGGATCCCAGAATTACAGCACACACCACAGTATAACAGCTTCTACACACAGGCTTTCTGAACCGTGCAGAATCCAGCATCCCATTTCCAGCTGTACTATCTTATCACCAGCAGATGCATTTACAGGCTGTTATAGCTTCATTCTTACCTCCAAACAGAGGAAAAAAATATGAAATATGACTTCATCTCCATTACATTTTTACATCCTGAATACCAAACAGATGGTAACAATTACAGATGGGAGAATATTTCTTACACAAGAAGCCAAATGCTGCACAGCTCACCAACTGAAATCTGGAACGAGTCACTTAACGAATTTAGTTTATCCAGAACTAAATTGGTGAAAAAGAGTAGAGGAATTTGGCCTAACAATTACATATTCCTGTGGTTACCCTGGGAATACTGTAACAGCAACCTCCTCTTAATACAGCTGTTTCCACACAGATCCTTCGGTTTCTTCTTATTACCCATGGAATAATGAAGGCACAAATTAATATTTTACTTTAATGCAATATTGCACTTACACCAACATTTTTTCCCAATACATTTTCCTGTACATTTTATAGACTGTAGTATTGAGATCTGTGATTAATTTTCTGAGGCCTTCTATTTTGTCCTCATGTTTAATATAGTCACAAATTATTTTTTCAATGATGTACTTATTTATATAGCAATTCATAGGCCCGAACTTGAGATGATGCAAACAAGCATTTGCTATACTGAAACCAATGAAATAAAACTGCCTGACATCAGCTGAGAAACAGACTTTTGTACATGATATATGTCAAGTGTCAGCATGGAACCAAAAATACAACACAACTATAATTAAAAGAAACACTAAGGCAACCTGGAATAAGTATTTTTAGTTTGTTTCATTTTTTATCACCTAGAGATATCTAGGATTTTCAAAAAGATCCATTTCAAAATTGATGTTAATGAGAAAATACTGAAATGTGCACTGAAATCTATAAAGCTTCGAGGAGCTGAAAGAATGCATTTGGACTGTTTTATGATTGTTTTGATTTTTATTCTTTTTAATGAATACAATTCTTTGTCTGTAGATCAATATATATTTCAAAATCAAAACAACTTTAATCCCAAGAAGATCAAAATAGTTTATTTAGAAAATGTAATTTTCATCCATTTCAACATTTGCCTCTTTGCTTTTTTTGGCAGCCTAGCCCTTTTCCTACAAGCATTTGGGATCAAATCATTCCAGTACTGTAGAGGAGACAGATTTCTTTCTCTGACTTGCTGGGTTTTTTCTGTTACATGAAATTGTAAAAATTCTTGCAAACAACCCAGAAAGTAATCTGTCACTTTATGCCTTGCCAGCCCATTTTGCCTTCTTTATGCTGCCAAATGCCACTAAGTCTCTGAGGTATATTATTTTAATTGTTAAAAAAATAACAGCAGAAGTTATTTCGCCAACTTCCACACGCTGCTGGTTCCTCAACAGAGTCTGTTTCTTCATAACTCATTGTATTTCTCAGCCTAATCATGTAGAAAACAGAATTTCCAAAGGGCATGAAAGAATAGACATATTAAGAAAAGAAGATGTGATTAAGACAAACAACAGCTGGTAAAACACCAGAGAAGGTCCATAAGATCAGGAGATTCACTTCGGCCATACTTTTTCTTCTCCTTCTCAGCCTGAGCGCTAAGTGTATTTTGATTTAAACTGCCCAGCAAAACCTACGTTTATGACACCCTGGATCACTGAAATCAGAATGTCCTCCTCTTAACCACTTCATTATGAAGTAGAAATCCTTCTGACCCAGTTGGAATTTATAGTGATAAGCATGTTAAAAAAGATCACCCTTTCAGTACTCTAATCAATTAGGCAGTGGAACAATTCACCCAAGATGCAAGTGTCTTGTTCAATCCAGAATCTATACACAGTTTGGGTGAGTGCTAGAAGTGCTAACTATGACTATGGTATGGGTCTTTATTCTAATATTTTCCAACCCCCTTTCATGAGAAACATGGAAGATTTTACTATATTCCTGATGGGCAAACAACATCAATAATAATAAAAATCCCAAATATTTTACAAGGTGATAACAGCATGACCTTCCCTTCTGTAATTCAATGTACATTCTTATCTGAGGTTTTTAAAATCTGCAATATCTGTTATAAAGTTTACAATGCTCTGGGAGTTAGTTTTTGACTTCCATTAGGAAACAGAGTTGAAAAAGATGCTTGGTGAGCTAAAATTCAACTGCTCTCTGAAGAGAAATGCAGAGTCCAAGCTTGCCTTTTCAGGACGAAGGCAACACTTTTATCTGCTGCACTATTTGCAGCAAAAATTGCTGATATCTTGTGATAGAGGATTAAGAATTAAAGGACATACGTGATTTCTGGAGGAGACAGTCAAGAAAGACAATTTGAAATTGTCTGAGATATCTGCCTGTATCTTTGGCCATTCTTATGGCCTTAAAGTTCGTGCTAATCATTCATTGAAGTGTGGAAGATAAATATGCCAAAAAGCCTTGCAATACACCAGCTGCATTCTGACATGAGTGTCTCAAACAGCACAGGGAGCTCTCTACAAAAGCAATCACGGTCCCTGTGCTGTCACAGAACACACCATCCTTGTTCCCTCGGTCTTATCACCTCCATGGTAATTCAGTCTCCTGCCATATTTCCTCTTTTCCCAAAATAACAGGAATCAACACTAACTTGGCATTGGTGAAATGTTTGCAGAGTACAATTCTTGCTCCTGGGCATCCAGCAGCGGCTCCATGCCCTGGGTGTCCCTGTAATAAACGTGTCTTTTAGCAAAGGTACCCATTGCTGCATCTGCATGTGCTGGAAAACACACCAGAGCACTGCTAAGCACTGGTGGCTGGGGCAGACATAGTTCCAGGCAAGGATATAGAGATTTATAAAGAATTTGGCAAAAAATGCTTTTGGTCTGTAAAGGGTTTAAATGCACATACTACCAAGTTTTCCCTCAAATTCTCTGCAGACTCTCCAGCTATGTCTTAACTGATAAATCAGAGACAGAGCAGAATTCTGAGCACTGTCCTGAGATTGTCACTACAGATTAATTGCTACCACAGTTGCTGGGATGGGTTTTGCTGCAGGCAAAGCTCAGGTATGTTCTGGGATTTGTCGCAATAGGCTGTGTGGATGAGGCTACACTGTTTTGAAGGGAGAGAGAATAAACTGTATGAATGTGAGCAGTTATGTCACTTGCCTTCAGAGCCAGAAAGCGAGCCCTTTGCCATACTGTCTGTTATTTTGACAGAAATATCCTCAGTGTAGGGAAGAAAATCGAGCTTGAGAGTTGCTTGAGAGTGTCAGAGGGTCACAGGGCACACAAACCTCACCCATTTTGGAACTTGGGAGGGTTTGTGCAATGATCTGTGCCCAAAACTGGAACTGAATCTTGTTTCGTTGAATTGATTCACTCCAAAAGAAAACTCAGAAGGTATTTTTTGCAAATTGGAATAGCAGTGGGTCCAAGGCATGGGGTTGCACTGGTGAGATATTTATTTAGCTGTAAAACCCCAGCAGATCCTAAGTTGGTGTAAGTTTATTCCATTGCTATCAGAAAGCCCATGATCTATCTCCAGGAACAATGAACCAAGACCAAGGGAGCAGGGCTGTTACATGAGGGAGTGACAGGTATTACTCCTGGTCTTTCCCTAGGAAAAGTAAGGTGGGATTTGGGGAAGCCATGATGCCTTCCAAACCCAGGAATAAGCCCACAGAAAAAGGAGAAGGAGCCCTGAGTCAAACACAGATGATGAAAACTGGAGAGGGCAGCAGCATAAAAAGAAATCCAAAGTTTACCAGTAATCCTGCCTAACTCCACCAGATTGCCTCTAGTAGAGTCATGGCTCAAAAGAGATCAAAGATGACTACATTGATGGAGGGCTTAATCCAAGGTCCTTTCACGAAGCTTTGTGCAGAGCTGAGAGAAACTGATGAAACCTTCAATAAAAAAAGATAGACTCTCTTGCCTTTGTGCTAAAATTATTTGATAAAAGGAACTCCTCAAGGGTGTTTCAATACTTTAATCTGAAAAGTGGCTAAGCATGAAATGGATGTTACTGGACTAACAGCTTCTGGGTGACTGTTCAGACGTAATGGAATAACATCCAGATGCATTGAGAAGGAAAAATATTTGCTGAGGTAAGTGAGTTTGGGGTGATTTATGAGTGAATTTCTGGATTTTCAGGAGGACTATAAAGTTTCATAAAGGCCTATATGAAGCTGTGTTTTCATCTATGTACAATGCAAATTAGAGAAACAAGTATTGAGAGGAGAAGAAAGATACATTTCTTAATTAGAAATTTATGGACGTTTTGCCCACAACGAAAGCAGTTATTTTTACCTGGGAGGTATTTGTAATAGTGCAGGGACTCAGTGATATCTTGTACATGATTTTGTTGTGATTACATCACCTCAGTTACAAGCCCCTACATCAGATGACCTCTAAAATATGAAAACAATCATTCTTCACTAGCTTTTTCTAAGTCTCAGCTCTGGCAGACAGACTCATCAGCCTCAGGTGCTACTCCAGCCATCTCCCCATGCCTTAATCATTTCAATCTCTGCTTGAATTGTAAGCTTGAGAGCCCCTGAATGCCCCCTGGCTCGTGGCAGCCAGACTGACTTCATGAAGTCTGGAAGAAGACAAGAAGCTGGTTAAGCTTGTGAGCTCAAATTAAATGGTTGACAGTGAAATCTGCTAACACTGCTCCTTCGAAAAGCATGGGAGGGTTTTGGATAGTAGCTAGACCTGACAGCTTCTTACTGATTTGTGGCTTGTCCTTGGAAAGAAAAGCAACACAAAAACAAACCCTACAACAATACCTTTTCCAAGCAGCGCTCGGTTTGATACTGGCTTTTATTGTTTGCAAAAGAATCTTAAAAATATCCTTGTGACAGCCATTATCAAATGTCTTTTGGTAACATTCAGCACTGCATTTTCCAAAGGCATTTGACAAGGTCCAGTAAGAAACACATTTGATTAATTTAATTTGCTGTGGGACAACAGAGAACATTTTGATTCTGAGATTTCCTGACCCAGGGGTTGTTTCTTAAGAGATTTGATGACCTTTTCTTCCTATCCTTAATTTTTTTAACTTATTTTTTGGTCACATAAATGCTTTAAGCTTCTGCAGCATCAACTTTAACAGCTGTCTGTTTGCAATAGCAGACACAATGAACTCTCATTTCCTATTTATCTTCTCCAGTCCAGTCATGACCACACAGAATTAAATCCTCTACTGTTCAAGTACCTCTTCGCAAAACCATTTTGGGCCTTGTGTTCTTGGAATCTGCAGCTGGCTGTTTTCAGAGAAATTCTACTAGCCTACAAGGATTTATAACATGACCAAAAAACATTTATGTTCGCATGTCACACAAAACTGTTAACTCTGTCTATACTAGTGCTGAGATGTAAATACGGATAGCTGTAGAGCATTATTCTGCAGGTTATGGTACCACTCCCTGTAGCAAAGGGGAAAACGTCACTCTGTCCCTTGTCGCGGTGTCCCTCACAGAGAGCAAAGCCTCGGTCCACCCGGGTTAATCTGACACCGCAGACACGCGGGGGACACGCCTCAGGATCACAGGAACCCAAGGGGCGGCTACGGGATCCTTCCCTTGCTACGGGAGAGGCTCGCAACGATGATGGAGGAAGGACTCTGACTCAGGAGGAGGGCGAAATCCAAGACTTTTATCACAGTCCCTGGTGGGAGCTACCAGTCTCGGGAGCTGCTCCAACTAAGCACTGACACAAGCGTTGCAACATCTTATAAACAGGGGAGGTATCAGGGGCGGGAACAAACCTTCAACCAATAATGGGCAAGGTGGGAGTGGGTTAGGGTAGGAAGGACTGTCCAGGGATCCAATGGGGAGGTAAAGGAAGGAACTTCCTCTGTTTCTGTCCTATCACTCGATGCCCTTCCACGAACTTTCTAGAAGTAGGGGAGGGCAGCCGAATGACAGGCAGAACTCAGGGGAGGAGGCTGGGAAAGGATACATTGGGATTGACAGCAGAAGGGGAAGGGACAAACTTGGAAAGTAACATTCTTTGAAATCAGAAGGGGGAAACAGAATAAACTGTTATAACTCAACAGAACACAACAGTCCTGTGTCAGTAATTCCCTGTGTGGAAGTTATGCCATTATCTGCAGCTGCAGGGATATCACAAAAGAGGCATCCATAGAATTTGGGAGACCCATGCTCAGGTTCCCCACTAATAGAAACCAACACTTGAGACACCAAAATTTAATCCAGAGGCGTTCCTGTTTCATTTTAAACCATGGGGCAAATCTGAAGTTTACGAATCCTTACCTGAAGTTAGTTAAGGTCATCCCTCCCTTCAGCATATGTTCATCATTCACTAATTAATGTTGCTTTTTTGGGTGGTGTAACTCACTAGGGAAGGTCAGAGGTCACTGCCTGGCTAAAGTTAAAGGTCTTTAGCTTTCTTCTGCAGTGAGAGGTTTGGGGGAATTTATCTGCTGGATTTTCTGCTGTATGTTAGTTGTTTAAGTGCAGTATAGCCTATTAAACAGTTAGCTGGGAAACTGCTAGTGATACTCCATGGTTTCTTTATTAACTTTCAGACTGACTGGACAGCCAAGTGAGTATCTGAGCCAGGCTGTAAACCCTAGCTGATATCCCTAAATACAGTGTATTCTCTAGGGCTAATTTAACCTTGTCTTTACAAAAGATTAATAATACACAGACTCACTTTAAGGCCCGCTTCCACAAATGAATATTCTAAAGGTTCTTCATCAGATCCCTCAGAAGTTTCTGATGAGCCCAAGTAGGAGCTGAAGCCATGAGCCATGTCTATATTAAGTTTAGAGTTGTTTTCTTCACAGTGCAACACTGCAGACAATCTCACCATATTTCTAAGCAAGGCACAAGAAACAGCCTGAAAATAACAATGTCAAAGTCACTATCTCTTGCACCAGCCTTCTCTGACACTTGATATTGTTGAAACCTCGTAAATAAAAGAAGGGTGACATACACAGTATTCCAGTTTGATGGGGATATATTTCATAAGTCACACATTTTTAAAATAGTTTCTCCTTCGTAAACAAAACTAAAGCCTCCACTTCAGTATGTTTCATTTTCCTCTCCCAATGAAAGAGTTCATGATTTTTCCTTAATACTCATTTGGAAGAAGAGTTCAGATTCATTGAAGTTTAAAAGGAAGTAGAAACAGAAAGGGAAGGAGATAAAGATGACGTGAGCAAGGTGATATTCACTCATAATTTTACTTGGTTGTATCTGGAATATCCACAGTGCTGCTGTACTAAAGCTACAGGAGATTTATCCAGGTGATCTGCCAAGAGCAACCACTAGACCATGAAAGGTCTATTGTACATCTACAGTACTTTCTAATTCAATGGTGCCTAAGCAGCACTGCACATCCATACCACTTTCCCCATCTGTATATTACATTTCCAGTTTAGCATGGAAATATTTATATGGCAAATCTCAAATAAATAAAAAAAAAATCTCAGGTATATATATTTTTAATAAGATGAAAACTGTGCAGAAACTAGAGACGCATTTTCCCTGCTGTTTGCAACATTTTTCCATCAGTATTTCCAAAGGATTCTATGGTTTATTTTAATTAGAAAAATCTTCAAAACATTCCCAAAGCTTTTTAGGTTTCCTCTTTCCATTCACTACTCAAGGCAAATTTGGCATTCCCTTCGACATGTTTGAGAGAAGACTGATATTGTATCATTCATTTTTTTCATCCTCCTCATGTTTAAATAGCATAATATTAACTAGATCAGATAAGGTACGTTTTTATCCCAATAAAATAAGTCTTAACATGTATGGACAAACATGTTTGATTAATAAAAATCTCCCAAACACATTGATACTGTAGTCAGGGAGTTGTTTTAGCATTTGTTTAAAACAACCTGAATTCTGAAGCCTTTAAGAAAGACTGTTTCCAAAAAAAATTGGGAAAAGATATTGTAAAAGTTATTTTAAACAGTCTTATTTTGAAAGCGTTATTTTTTGAAACCTATGGTTATCTGCATACATTATGAAAGATTATAATGAAGGCATATTTCATATGTCTAGCCAAGAGGGGTTTTAATCCACAGATAAAATCCAAACCCATTAAGTAAAATTTATGTGGAAGTTAATACCTCTTTTTAAATTTATCTTTTTCTAAATTTATTAGTATATATTGTGGGTAGAAAAAAAAAGGTGACACTTTTGGGCGCTGATCTGCTTTGTGTTTGAAACAAATTGAATTCAGGTTGAGCATAGGTTTAGAGTCTTAATTGGATTAACAAAGTGACATAGGTAAAGACAACAATGTCAACAAAGACATAAATACAGTTGGTACCTAATCAGAAAGAAAAATCCTTCAGCATGTTAGAGTGACACAGAGAAAAAGGGATTTTCACAGCACTTCTATCTGCAAGCAAAAATAAACATAAAATGGTAGTTCTTTAGGACTAAAAATTTTCTGTAAAATATCTCAAGGGTGTAATTAAGTAGAGTGTGCATTTGTGGGGAATGACTCTATGTATGTTTGTATTTTTTTTATCAATAGCCAATATTTAAAGCCATTGATATCAAATTGGAAACATATATTCAAACCATTTCCTGACTCAGAGATATAGGGTTGCTGCATATTAAAAGTAAGGCTCTAAAATTCTCCTGGAAAGAAAAATCTCTCTTTACTCTTCCATATAATTTGTTAAATATCTTAACTTTATCACAAAAAGGGAAGGGCATTTCAGAAAATTGAAAAGAAAAATCAGTCATACACTGGGAAAATCATCTGCTCTGTGCCTCCATCAATAACTTATCACATTAGATCATCTATCCAGGGGAATAATTCCTCGAGCAGGTAGAAGTAAAGAGCTGTTAGTCTCCAGTGAGCTCGACATAAACCAAACTTTTCCAATGTGTATGTCATAATAATTTGGCTGCAGTCTTTTAATCCCTGATTTGAAAGCATCAGAAAACTGAAAGGTGAGGGGCAACTATTTTAATGAGATTTCTACTGAAAAATAGTGTTGGAAAATGTGCAATTAGCAGTGTGCATTTCCGTCAGTTTTTCTGAAGAACTTGAGTCAGGGAAAAATAAACCACCATCACCAGAAAAACCCCAACAACAGCAACAAAACACGAACAAATCACCCCACATGAAAATCAAGACTAGGATGATATAGTAAATCAGTGGAAAAACTAAGACTACCCCAACACAATATAAAATTTGCATATCATCCATTGTCACAACATAAATGGGGTTTTTTTTACACTCTAAAAGCAAACATTTGAGATTCCTTTATAGGAGTGAAGGGTCATCTCTAAAATTAGATCACATGGTATTTCTGATCGTGCTTTACAAGTTCTGACTTCTGTTGAATTAGTACCTAGGTAATTTGGAAATATGTTTATTGTATTTTGATTTATCTAATTATCCCCTCCTCATTCACGGATGTAATCTAAGTCTATCACTTTTGCTTTACCAAATTTATGACAGTATTCTGCTTCTTGGCACTTGAAAGTGTCTGGAAGTAATGATATCACATGAGCACTCACCCTTGATAATTACTTTCTGTATTTTATATGCAAAATATAAGACCAACAGAAGGCCATTTTATCTGACAAGGAAAAAGTAATAAAATTAGCTTTCTATTGATTTTCTATTTACCCCTGCTGCCCTCCCAAGAATGACAAAGGCATAACTCCAGCAGGAACATCACTGTTTTGTTGTCAGTCTGAATCTAGAGAAGCATCTTACTTGTGGTTCTGTTCATTAAATGCAAAATGTTTTATGTAGCTCTCTATATATTGAAAGACAGAGCAACTGCAACTCTCTAGATCTGTCTTCACAAGGGAGGTGTTCCAGCTCTCCCTATTGTTTGTGGCCACTGCTAGGACCCACTCATTTTTCTTGAGCTGCATTAAATACTCAAAGCGGGTGTTTCATGAGACTGGAGTAGAAGGAGAGAATAACTTCCCTTGACCGGGAGAGACCAACTTCCCTCTTGGTCACATTTCTTTGGATGCAGCCCAGAATATGATAAGTTTTCTGGGCTGGAAACAAACTTTTCCAGTCCATCCATTTTTTTTATCTACCAACATCACCAAGTCCTTCCATGCAGGGTTGCTCTCAATCCATTCATCACCTGGCCTCCATTGACAGTGGGGATTGTCTCAACTCAGGTGGAGCACGAGGAATTTGGCATTTTTAAACTTCGTGAGGTTCACCTGGCTACACTCTTCTAGCCTGTCAACCACAGCCACTCATCTTGGTGGAATCTACCCCAAGGAGATGAAAGTGCACTCAATCCCACTGTCTGTGTCACAGATGAAGATAGGAGTGACTTGGCACAACCAGGGACCTTGGGATGTGCCTCATCAGGTCTCAACATCTCCCAAGAGTCTTTAAACTATAACCCTCATGCTTTGATTTACCCCTGTCAAAAAGGAGAATTCAAAAAGGTCCTTTGCCCCAAACAGACTGAAAAGCATTTACTTTTTTAATAACTAAATAGTACACAAGAAAGTCAAAACCTGTTTGATCTATTGCATTTGTCAGGTTATTTTTCATAGTTTCATAACACAGGTAAATCAATGTAGTAGTCATTCAATTAATTAGATACTAAAGTTATCAAACTTTATGATTGTCATCAGATATATCAAATTAATCATAAGAATCATTTTCTACAGTTATGAAACCTCTTAACATTATCAATCAGTACCTAATGCTGATAATAGGAGGAATTAAAGGGATAGAGTTGTAGACTTGAAAATCAATAGGACTCATCAGATTTCATAATACTAAATAAAAGTTAATCAAGTCAAATTTAATATCTGATTTTTGAGAATAAGTTCATCTCATTTTGCTAGACCAAGACTTAAGTAAGCCTTTGCTCAAACTGTTCTGTCTCAGTGTGTCTCTGCTCTAGTTTTGAGTGCAGTGCAGCAGGAAGATATATTGTATGTTGAAAAGATTGAATGCCTGAGAAATATATTTTCTTTAATTTCCATGTAAAGTGCCAGCTGGAAAAAGTCTCCGTTTGGCTTTGTTTTACAAAATCCAGGAGCAGTGGGGAGGAATTATTTAGAAAAATATTGAACAACTATAACAGCTTTATGACTTAAATCTAAAACAGGCATAGGAAATTTTCAGTATTACACAAAAGGCAATGAAATTATATGTACACAGGATTGTAAAGAATTTGTATCCAATATATCCCTTTTCAGCTGCAGATTTCTGTAGTCTCTATGAGCTAATGATATG
This sequence comes from Brachypodius melanocephalos, assembly GCA_013398615.1. Lineage (NCBI taxonomy): Eukaryota > Metazoa > Chordata > Aves > Passeriformes > Pycnonotidae > Brachypodius > Brachypodius melanocephalos. Next base: position 5,311,216 of record VZSR01000824.1, read on the forward strand.
TTCAATATCACTACTTTGCACATAAACAAGTGTAGATGTGTATGTTTTCTTTCCAGTCCATTACTTTCAGTTCTATTTTTTTAACTTGATGTTCTGTCCTCAAAGTGAACAAAAAATATATTTTCTGCATGAAACTGAAGAGATTCAAGGTGTTGTCCAGTCACAAGTAGGCAAGGAAGAGGAGCCATAAAGGGTTCTTGGACAAAGCACTGCAGTACTGAATAAAAAAGATCATTGCAGAAGGATCTGTAAATTATTTTAAAAACTGAGAAGCTGTACATGTGTGAAATGGAAAAGAAATCACACAAACCCCAAGTAAACTGTGTCTTCAGCTACTCAGACTATGGGAGGCAACTCTGACACGTCATTTCTCTAAGAACAAATGTGTAGAAAAAAAGAAAATTCTTCAATTCAAAGGAAAAAAATTTCTAAAATTAACTCCATAAAATTAAATATACTATTTTGGACATACTGTATAGGAAAAACAGATTTATTGATTTTTCCAATTGAAAATGAAGTTAACAAAGTAAAATAAATTATAAAATTAAAAAATAAATAAAAATCACCTGCAAAGTGTGATTTTTCACAGAGAATGTTTTAATTCTTGCTTAGTGTTTTTTATTAGATCTTCACATTTTTCATTTATGACACTTATGTTATTATTTGCAAAAAAACTTAGAGCCAAAAAAGAAGATAGATCAGTTGAACAGCTGAGAAGTCTCTGCTGACCAGCCAAGCTTCTTAAACCCCAAGCTTGATTTACTTTGCTAGGAAGACTAGAGCATTCAGATACCAGAAATACTGAAACAAAAAATAACCTGTTTTAATATGCAAATGTGAGGATCAGTTCAGTTGTCTGAAAAAAAAGAGACATCCAGTACTGGTTAAGAAGTATCCACAAAGAAATTGGGTGTAACACAGAGCTGACAGAGACCTTTTTGGGACTGGTAACTGGAGATCAAACAGCATGTGATATAATAAATACAACATTCTATTCTATTCTATTCTATTCTATTCTATTCTATTCTATTCTTTTATTTATTTATTATATTTATTATATTATATTACATGCTATTATGTAATATAAATATCACATGATGTGATGTCATGCAATATAAATGATAGATAATATAACAGCCCAATGTCATACAATATTTTATTGTATCACAATATTCCCTGCAAAATTGACATTCCCTCAGGGAATATTTTGATTCTTGCTGATTGATTTTTTTATGTTTCCCTTCTGGAAAACACCCTTGGTCTGGCTCAAAAGATCACAGAGGCCAGTCACTAATTTGGTCCCTTTCTACTTCTACATTTAATAAAACTGAATATAGCTGAAATAACTTACAGTTTCTTACATGCTCATTTTGTTTTTCTGTGTTTCTGTGTTAACCAGTCATCATCTCCATTACTTTTTGCTCCTCTCCTAAAAGACCTCTTGTAAAGGAGGTCTCACTTTCTGCTTGATACTGCTGGTATCATCTAAAAATGAAAATAAAATTAATAATAATAAATAACTGTTCTCCTTTGGTGATCAGAGTCCATATCCAAAAGCACCTAGCTCATAGGGAACCCCATTAGGCAGTGTAGACCTATTCCAGGCATCCAAATGCCAATTTATCTATACTAATATCTCAATACCAACTATAAGATTCACTGGGTTACTGTGTTTTGAATACATGAAAGCAGTTCTTTGTGCATTTTGATAAATAGATGTTTCCAGACCCTTTCAGAAGAACATCCTCTGAGAAACAGTTTCTGTGTACGTGTTGGCTTTTGCCTGAACCCATTGCAACACTCCAGATTTTTTTTTCTCATTACAGGCCTTTTTATGAGTTTTTTAAAGCCTCATAGTTTCTCTTCAATAACTGGAAACAACTCTGAACTTTTAGTTGTTTATTAAGGGAGGTCAGAAGTGCTTGTACTACAAAGGACTTGAGATTCAAGGGAGATTATTACATTATTTTTGGATTGTTACTTTTGCAAATTGGCAGATTTTTTAAGATAGCGTGGCTATAGTTGTGTTGGGGGTTTTTGGTTTTTTGGGGGGTTTTTTGTTTGGTTGGGTTTTGTTTTTGTTTTGTTTGGGGGTGGGTTTTTTTGTTTTTTGGCTTTTTTTTTACTAGTAGATACATTAATCTCACACTAACAAATACTAACACTCAACAGCAGGATGTGTGTAGGAATTCATAGCCATGAACAGAGCCTCAGCTAACAAACTCTGCTGGGTTAGTGTTAGTTCCACAAAGCTCATGTGGAGGTTACCAGGGATGGCTGAACTAGGGAGAAAAAAGGAAGCAGCAACACCAGCAGTTCCCAAAATATTTTGAATGTTGGTGCATTTTGGTAGTTGAGTGAAAAGTGTTTCGCCAGAGCCTTGCAAAGGTTGGATAGTGGGTGAAATTAAACCGGATTAGGTTCAGCCTAGGAAAGCTGATTTTGACTGTTTCAAGTAAACCAGCAGAGGATTTTGTAGGTACAATATTCAAGGTGTAGTCATCTCTTTTCAGTGAGGCTTGCAGGCTAGCAGTGCTCTGAAATACCAGATTCCTTCTTACATTGCACTTAATGAACAAATGAGGACTGGAAATCTTGACTTTCAGTTAATGCTCTTTCTAATCCTCACAATCATCAAACCAACTCCTGAGTAAAGCAAGGAAGTGTGTGTGAGGAAAAAAAAAATAAGTAAAATATCTTTACAAGCAACATAAACTCTGCTATCTGAGCACTTCAGAACTGTTAGTGGACTTTATCTTGACAGCTTCACTGTGAAGTAGAGTAGTGATAATAAATTTCAAGAATAAAGACCTCAAATACATATACACCAAGGGTCAATACTAAAAGCAAGCCAACCCATTAATATACTGCAAAACAAACAAACAACCTCCCCACCCAAACATGAAAGAAATTAACAAAAAACTTTAAACATACATAATATACCTAAATATACCTAATCTTTCTAGACTGCTGTTGTGAATTTTCTATTCTGTGGTTAACATGTATATCTGGGACGTTTTGGAGAGCAAAAAATATCTGGATAACTTGCAGTCATGCTTTTATAAATGTGGACTGAATAAGAAGGCAGTCCCAGCTCTCCTTGGCTTTAGGCACCAGACAGTTGGGTGTCTGATCCTGTACCTGAATTGCATCCCTACAAATACTCTGGGTCTTTGAAGGAGTTTGGTATTTGTACAGACCAAGCATAGTGAAGTCCTACTTTTAGGGACTCAGTTTTCTTTACCCTAAAGCTGTAATAATTAAAAGATCTTCTGTACACTGTAACAGCTGAAGAAATAAGATCTAAGTGTTTGTTACTAAAGAAAAAATTACACATGAACATAGGACATTTATGGGCTAACTAAAACCCTAGCCCATTCTTTCTAAGAAATTATTCTGGGAAAGAAAAAAATAATTAAACATTGAGAAAGCAGAAGGTTAATCTGACCTTTCTTTTAATCTTTATTATTTCATTCAGACCCCTGAATTTAAATCCTCGTGTTTTAAATCTGAGACTTTTTAGATGTTCAATAATCTGTTGCTTGTTTAAATATCCATTTATTGCAAGGTTTTGGTTTTGTTATTTTTTAATATACAAAATACTTAGATTTGATTGCAGGTATTTGAATATTGTTGCATGTATAATTGAGATTTTATGTAATATTCAACCTACAAAATTCATGGTGATCTATATGCATACACACAAGGAGGTGAAAGCATATTTAAAGGAGAAAAATAATTAAGTAAGTAACATTAGCTATTAATGGCGCATGAAAGTTACTGAAGTACTCACTTTACTCTTGAGAAATTTTTTCTCTGAGTATTATTGAAGGGCTGTGCCCAACAGACACCTCAGCTATTGAGCAGCCTATGTCAGTGCAATCTCATTGATTTTGGTAGGATTTTGTGTTACTGGATCCAGGTGCAGAATTGGAGTCAAAGTCAGACTAGAGGGAACATTGATCCACGATGGTATTGTGATTCCTGTGTCTCTGTGCTATTGAATCACATCATGTTTGAAAGTCATTGAATTAAAATGAATATGCCTGCAAATAAATGTCAGGCTTTTGCAGACTGCAGCACAAAGTATGTCGAATTACTCTCTGAGTGATTCAGCCAAAATTTCTAAATGACTGGCTCACACAATCCATGGCATTTATAATTGACAGTATGCAGGTGCATGAATATGGGTGCATTTTTCTTGGATTCATTTGAGAGACCTATAAAGCCTCAGACATTACTAGAGACGTGCCGAATCAACCATAAATAATTCAGGTAGCCCGAGAAGTTCTGCATCTGCTGTTTTGCAAGGAATCTGCATGTACTGTTGTTAGCTTTCCTTCTACTCACTGCAATTATTTTTGAAACAGCAGCTTGCTTTTTCGATGTGCAGCAGTTATTTGACAGAATAGTTCTTTAAAAAGTGAAGCATTCAGATGTGCTGTGTCGAGTTTCTCCAAGATGTGTTGATATATTCTTTTGGGGTCACAGACTGATGTTATATGATTCTAAATGTCAAACATGAGAAAAAAATAAATTACTTCTCAGCTTTGGATAGGCAGACCTGTTCTTATACGTAATATTCTATCTAAGTTCTTGATTGCTTTTTAGAAGATCATGCCCCTCATAAAAGTTCTTCTCCTTCTGCCTTTTTGACTTTGCCTTTTCATTTTTGTTTTCTTACCTTTGGTAAAACTGATTCATGAGGCACATTTGGTTCTTATATGCACTTAGTTATCCTAGAAGTAGAGTAAATGCAGAAAATTAGTTAAAATTAAAAAGCGCTAACAAAACAAAGTATGTTACTTTAAACACAGAAGAAAAAAAATTGAAAGAGACTCTGACTATTTCGAGCTGAGTTCAGCTGCATGATGTGTAGTCTCTTGAGTAAAGATAGGTGCAGTGTGTTTTCCTCTGAAAACACAGATTTGTGTCAATCATAGAAGCCATTAAAAAGTAACTTTAAATGTTTTTTATTTCAAGACTTTTAAAATAGCTATTTTATTTTTTCCTGAAATTATTTTTGCAAATGCTCTTGTGAAAGCAATTTGAGGCAAAAAGTATGTTTGTTCTTTTGAAGATCTTGAAATAAAATGTATTTTTACTTAATCATAAAAAAATCTTTACTTTTGAGAAAAGCAACATAGTTTGTTCAGTCCAAAATATTTTTTCCAAAGCTCACACAAATCCAAGATTTAGTTATTTACTCAACACTATTCCTGAGTTTAAAGGAGCTCCCTAAAGACTTTGTATTGCCCAGATATCTTTTTGATTCCTTTTTTCAATGACACTTTTCTTAACTTATATATTTATATATTAATTATATATATTAACTTATATAAGTGATATATTTCAGGAGACGAAGATAATCTTGAGATGACAGTCTGCAGTATACTGCAGTGACCTCTGCTCAAGTTCCAAGGTGGTCTTAAGGTGGTTTTGCATTCTTGTGGTTGTACAATACCCACCAAAACTGGCTCGTTCACCTGAATTATTGCACATCAGCTGAAGGTTTCTGCCTCTCTCAGGTCAGGCCACCCAGCTGATGTTCACAGTCTGACTCACAAACTGGTTTTAAAATGAGACAGCAGAGGAGACCCTGCTGAGAGGATGAAACCCCACTCTACAGCCCTGAAGGAATCATTTCATTATCAACAGCTATGCACTACATCAAACATGTTTACTCTAAGTAAGCAAAACTGCAGCTGAAGGAGATTTGATCACTGAAGGGAATATTAAGTTCTTGTGTTTCTTCTGGGGTCCCAATGCTGCTCTTTAATGATGATTTGGACTTCAGTTTCCACTGTTTGTTCCTCTCTATCTCCAAAGCTTATCACCACTCTGCTTAAATTCTTATGTACTCTTCAGAATTAATTTATCTTATCCAGTTTCTTTGGGGGGTTTAATGACTCTCAATCCTCACATCATATTCACTCCAACTTGTAGCATTCATAGCTGACTCTGCCCACTTCCTGCTGCTATTACATGAGACACGAGGCAAGTGACACATATTTATATTTTTATAAAACTTTGCTTGCTAGCTTTGGCTGCATGGCTCTTAAAGCCTCTCGTACCACTGCAGCAATTTTTCCCATTGACTCTGTAAAGCCCATTTATTAATCATGACATGTTGGAAAAGAACTGGGAAGATCAGCTGCACAGGCAGGATGCTGCAAAATTTGGTGAATCCATGGACTCAGGATCAGCAGGGGATTCTTGGGGGACCAGAGAGAGGGATGGGGACAATCAGGGGCAACCCCCAGCCCAGAGCCCCCAGCACTGTGGGGATGTTGCAGCTACACAGAGAAACGAAGTTAGGCCATTTTATATCAGTTGAGCAGATTTGGTAATCTCTTTCCAAAGTCCAAGACAAATAAGGTCCAAAATTTACTCTTTTGGAAGAAACTGTGGTCTATTTCCCTGATGGAAATCTATTCTGGAAACTACATCCGTGATTTTGCTTAATATAAGCAAAATAAATTGGTCTCTGTTTTTCTCTGTACTATAGTTTTCTGTTTTATAGGACATATTCTAGTTATCTCTCCAAATGAGTTTCTCTTCACTATATAACAATCAATACTGTGATAAGGTTTTTAAACTGTTAAACTTGCTCAACAGTTTTGGATATAAGTTTAATTCCACATATATGTAAAAAGAGTACACATTTCAAAAGAAACATATTTAACTTTGAAAGCTTTAGGGTGTTTCAACATCATAAAGAAAACATAAAATATTATGAGTGAGGTTTTATTCAAGGGAATACATGACCTATCTGGAAAAGAAAGGGGAGCCTGAATTATAATAGAAACATAGAAATAGGGAACATAGAAACCCTTTTAAAAAAGCAAGAGGCTACTGAATATGGAAATCTAAGGATTTTCAAGTTTCTGACTTTCGGAATCTATATTTTGGTGAGCATTAATAGCAAAATTGCCCTGGCAATGTAAATCCCAGCAGAACTTGCAAACCTTGAATCAGAATTCATTTCCTTTTGTCTTTACTATAATAATGAATATATATGGAGAAAAATATCTCATTTCTGCTCTCTTGAAGCCTTTGAACATTGGTATGAAGGGATTTTTAGCTAGATAGCAAAAGAATATGTGCAGCTCATAGTTCTGTGTTGCACATGTGCTGTTTATATTATAGTGGTGCACACTGGGGGCAGGAGACCACTGATTCACAATAAGGGAGTTTTCAGATTCCATTATCCCAGGCTCGACAAAGTCTGTGCAAACACAAATGCTAAGATATTTGCCAAAGGTCACACTACAAGTTAGTGGCAAAGCTCAGAAATACTCTTTTTGCAAGGGTCTTAATGACTTGACTGTGCTGGTTTTCAATATCTGGTTTTGGAGGATTGTTTCTGCTGTAAAACTCTTGATTTGAATGATACAATTCACATGGGAAATTCTGATCAGGAATTTAGGAGTTTAGGCTGTTAGGATTCAGCCCAGAGTCCAGACCTGCTGCTTTGTGCCTTCCTGCTAATGAACTTCTGGGCTTGTTAGGAATGCCCCATCCTTTCCACGCTGAACGAAGCCTCTCTGTGCATGGCACAGGTTTTTCTCAGGTGTTTGAGTAACACCAACACAATCTCCCCTCAGTGCTGGATCTAAGTGTTAGATTTGGTAATAATGTTGCCAATATATGTTGGTATTTTCCTGGTATTTCTTGTGAAGCTGGGCACTGGATCTAATAAGCTTATACTATACTGATGTTTGAAGAAATCATTCCCTCAAATTAGGTTGTAGTCAAACCATATATTATTGCTCCTCTAATTCTGTGGAAAACAGAGCAGTTAAATAATTTCAAGATTCCACTTGCCTTCTTTCTGGGTAGAGAATTTCAATATAATTTGTGGAAGAGAGAGCCAAAGCCTATAAAATCAAATTCTCCTCCCACTTAAGAGGAAACTTAAGAGGAAAAATGCAGACATTAGCCTGAATGCAGGCCTTCTACATGAGGAAAACTAACAGGAACCACATTGTTGTTATAATCACTGTCAAAACATGAGATTTAGAGGTGAGAAAGAAATGGATTTAAATTTTTAAGGACTTTTATGAAAGGCCTTACATTTTCCCAAGTAATATCTCCCATTAATTTTACATGTTCATTGTTCTCTTACCCATAGCCATCAAATTATTCTTCCTTTTTCACATATAGTGCTGATATCTGCTGATGGATTAGTTTGTTTACAGAGTCTGCAGCTCAACCGATTTTGAAAAGTGCTGCAATTCAGAATTTAATAGCTGTTTCTCTTGAAAGTGGAAGGTCAGAATTAAAACTGTGTGCCGTGAGGCTGTCACTGTGAGTATGGGTTTGGTAATGGTCTCTGAGGCACAAACAGAATACACTACAGCAAAATTTATTAGATTACTTTTAAACACTCAGGAATATGTTTGAAATTGATATGTAGGCATTGTAGGCACTTAAAAAATGGATCATTTTGGAGACCATTTTGACAAATGATACTTCCTTCAACAATTGGCCAGCAATGGAAGCTGTGTCATGTCTAAGTGCATCTAAATTGCCTAGTACTATTAAGAAGTCATTTCAGCTTCAGCAATGTTTTGTCTGATTCTGAAACTGAGAACTTAAAATGTATGTCTTGTCCAAACACACAATGAAAACATTATTTTTAACTTTCTCTTTAAGCCTGTCTTTCTCCACAAACACACACATCCCCAGCTGAAAAGAAATAAAATAGTAAATGATGATGACATGTTCTATCAAACGCATGAGTGGAATAGAATCTATCACTGTGTCAGTCTGGGTATAAGAGCTTTCTTCTAGGACTCAAGGGGATATTAAAATAAGAAAGGCTTTTTTTAGCACTTTATATGATTCATGATTTAGACACAACATCCATGAGTTTCGTAAGCCAAGGAAAAGCTTAGGTAGATACAGAGTAATACAGAATAAGTGAAATAGATTTTTGATTTAAAAAACCACTCAAATAGACATAATAATTTAGACATTTCTGCAGTAAAATGAGTGGGAGGAAGCTTCTGTGAAAGTTTCTAGGTATAATTTACAAAGTCAAACAAACTATTGCAATTTATTTCTCTTACATCCTTGTATATTTGTGCAGTGCTTAAAACTGGTAAGAGTTAAAGAAGTGATGGGTATCAAGACCAAATCCTATATTCAGTAGCCAATGGAAAATGAGCTTTTCTCCTTTTGATCAATTTGGTAGCTATTTTCTCCATCTCTTCCAATGTATGGGGAAATGTATAGGCAGTTACAATACAGCCATTGCTCAGTCTTTCAGTGGTGCACAAAACAATTTAGAAATTGCTGGCAGTGTAAGTGCTGATAAGTGGCAGCTCAGTGAATGTAAAAAAGCCCGACAGTCTATTCTCATGAAAGGATGGGGATAATAATGTGTTGGCTATATGTACATCTTACAGTGATTCCCATTGCATTTCCTTGAACTGTACTTTTCAAATGTGTCTTTGTATACTGAGTGGGAAGGGGATTTACTTGTTTGAGCAAAAGTAACTACTTTGTTCTTAGGGTTCTTCTAAAAATTCACTTTAGTTCTTACACAAAATAGATAAGTGAACAGCAAGTTGCTGTTATGCCAAGAAACAGTCCTGGCTTCCTCAGGGTCTCCAAGCTGTCTGTATTGCTGAGGTTTCTATTTAGATTTGCAAGATTTCTTAGCTAGAGAAAGTCTTGTTTTTCTTCTTCGTTCAAATTCTGTGCGGTTCTTCCTCCAATGGGAACCTTATTCCACAGCATGAACTTCCAGGCAGTACAGAACTTGGAACATCTATCATCAGGAAAGTGGTGTATAAGTACTCGTTAAGTGAGTGACTCCTCATGCACTGATGGTAACTTGAACAGTAGGAATGTTCAGAGAGCAGCAGGATGGCACAGAAATTGGAACAGCAGCAGCTGTGTTCCCAAGATTGAAGACTTTGTCAGTAGAAATCTGCAGCTATGAAGGTACAAATCCAGAACTATCTTTGGTTTACCATATGCAATCACTGAAGGCAGAAGAAATTAAAAGAAAGAAATAAAAATAATTACACTGCTTCAGTGGAGAAAGGAATGTAGAAAAGAAAATGTTCCTCTCCACACAGAGGTCCAGAATCATGAGATTTGATATTCAAAACAATTATATATCTGAACATGCTTAGGTTAGGAATTAATTATATTGTTATTTGCTTGGCTGGATCAAAATCATTGCCTTTGAGATGCTAACACAAAATAAGCAAGGAAGTGACTAAATTTAGTAGCAGGTAAGTAATTTGCCCTTGTTTTCCTGACCACCAGTTTGGGACATTTCAACATGCTTTTTCCATTAGTCTTCTTGAACAGCATACCTCCTTAAGAAGAGACTTCTATGCATTTTGAAAATCTGTGGAGAAAAAAGAGTATTTCAACAAGCCAGCCTTAAAGCCACAAAAGCTCTTGCTGATGTATATTAGAAAACAATTTTTTTTACAACAATATCTGAGGAAGTGCCATGCAGTTTGAAACAAAAATATTGTTTATAGCAAATTACAGTGAAACTGAGAACCTATCTCTAATTATCCATTGAAATAAAAAACTGCATGGTGTACTATAAAAAGGACTGCATAATAAATGAAGACTTTTCACTGTATTGTTGGACAGCTATTTTATCTTTGTCCAGTTTATTTATTTAGTAGTTAAAATTAGAGCTGGATTCTTTCCAGAAGTTTTCAGTACCTGATTTGCTCTAAAGCACATTATCAGAGCCCTGAATACAGTAAGACAATATGCTTTCACTACAGTAACAACTGAAATTCAGCACTGACATGCAAACATGTTCAACTGAGTGTCCCTGCCTTCAGCTTCATTAGAGTTCAGCTTATGAATCAATAACTGAGTCAGCCCTTGCTGCAGGCAGTCCAAGGAGATGAAAGTGAGAAGAAATAGTGTTCTTGAAAGTATAGTTTCCAGGGGATATTAGCTCAAGGGTTCACAGTCACATGCCACCAAAGCACTGACTCAGCCACTCACATAAGATGTCACTGGGAGAATTTATCCTTGGAGCAACAGGAAGGGTTTTGACTATCTACAGATGTTCTGGGTAGACGTTTCTATTCAAAAGTTGATGGTGGACTAGAACACGAGAAATACTGAATTCAGATAAATTGGTAAGTTATCAAAGAACTCATCTGTACTGGAGGAGCGTGGTGTGAATCATTCTGATTTACCATGCAAAAGAAAATAGAAAATACACCAATACTACATATGCACCTTTAGAGTTAACTGATTGGTCAAACATTCCCTACTTTACAACAAATCATCTCGAATTTGACATAAAACCTCCAGTTTCTGCTGTGGTGAAACAGGTCAGTAAGAAGAAGAAAATAGACATGTCTTTTATTATCTATTTTTTCTTCATTTTCCCTTGGTTTTTAATTTCAACACTTACAGGAAATCATGAAACCTGGGTAGTAGTTTAAAATAAGCTGCTTACATTTTTAAAAACTGTCACCAAGGGCTCTAGTGAGCTTGCTTATTCTTTTTTTTAGAACTAGCAAATGTTTAAAGCACTTCCCTGAAAGCCTGAACTAGGATGTGGCAATCATGGCATCAGCAGTTCTGGCTGTGGTTTTGACTCCTGTTTCCTACTCTATGGCTTCTGGCACTCTTCCCTGCACTCTGCTTGTATCACAGCCTCATTCTCCTTTTCCAAGGGCCACACTGTTTGATGTGTTTCAAGAAGTTCCATTTCTACAGATCTGCAAGAATATTCATAGGGTTTTTTTAGCAAAGAACTGCAGGAAATTGCAAAAATAAATAAAGAAGAAAGCTAGGAGTAACAACTAGGGTTCTCCTAATGTTTCTGTGATGAGAGCCTTGTGGATCTATTTCACCTTCCTTAAAGAAATTATGTTCATGCAATTATACATCTTTTTTTTTTTTTTTGCACATTTGTGAATAAGTTTACTCTATATATCTCAGGTAGATAGTTTTCACATCCAAATGATAAGGCCTTTGAAAAATGCCTTAGCTATAATTCTTAGTTCCTTAAGTGACACGTAAAAGGTGCTCGAAAGAGAAGAAAGGCTATTCACATCCCTTTCCCTTCTACAATATCGTAGGAATAGACAATGACACAAATTCTGTGACATAAAACCCTCCAACCTCATGGCAAGTCCAATAGCAGTATCCACTGCCAAGGGAGCAAGGCTTCAGTGTTCCTTTGTTTTGTGAGACAATCATTGGTTTGTGAACAAATATGTCTAATTTGAATGTTTTCATAAAAAACAATCTACTGAAACAACTTTTAAAGGTGGTTAGCTATCATCATTTAAGCAACAAGGAGACAATCTATTTTTAAATTAAGTTATTTTTAAATTAGATTGATCATTTGTGATATTTGGGGTATAACTCCAGAAGAAATAGATAGCCATGAGATTATAATTTTGGGTTGAGAAAAACTGTTGTGGTGCTATGGACAGGATGAGGATTGCAGGGCCAACACTGGCCCCAAGTACAGCACTGACCCCATTAAAGTCATGGAGAAACACATGGTGCGGTACAGGTTTTTGAAGAAACAAGTCCATAGGGCTTTTGTGCTATTCTTTAATACTGGAAAAAGATGTGAAATGTGCTTATTTCATATACATTCCAGTTCTATTTCCAGGTGGGCAAGTCCTCTGGAAGGGTAAAATTACATGCTTAAACTGATACAGGTATGATGGTTCTTCCCTCCTGAGGATGAGATAGGACACAGAATCAGCGGCAGGAATTCTTTCCTGGATCTGGACCATACTTTTCAACTCTGGGAAGCAAAGAGTCCATCATACCTTGAGTTATCTGTTAGATCAGGAAAAAATGGAGAGGGAATTTTTAACTAAATGGAGTCCAATCAAAGCATCCATTCAGGAACAGTTAAAAAACAAAAACTAAAACAAACAAACAAAAACCAAAACCAAACAAACAAAAAAAAAAACACCCAAAAAACCAAAACCAAAACAAAACAAAAAAACCCAACAACCCACAGTTGTTCAATGTAACTCAGTTGTTCAATGTAACTGGCCCAACTATTTGTCTTTGCTTGTTTTGTAAATTTATTTTCTTTTTCCTACAGGCCCATCATTGTCACCTGTGTATTTCTTGTCATCATAGGGCGTGAATAAAATAATTTTTAAAAAAGAAGAAATAACATTTCAATATGAGAGACCATTCCCCTTTTGCCATGCTCTTCTGCATAGTGGCTGCCACTGTTCAGCAATATGACAAAACATAACACAGAATATAACTGGGTTTTTTATTTAATTTTCACAGTTAAAAGACCTTTCCTGAAATTGCTTTTCATTGTTTATCTTGTTCTTACTTAAAAAAGACAGGACCACCTGCATATAGATAACAGGAAGGGAAATGAGTTTTGGTATCTCCTATTTAAAGTACAAATATTGCCCTTTATAGTCAAAATCTAAGGGATTGATGGTATCTTGACTGTATTTGTTTTACTTCTCAATTCAATTTACAGAAAATGCCTAGTGCAAGAAGCAACAGAGTAAATACAGTGATGCACAGAATAACAGCACTAAGTTTCTCTCATTTTGGTCACTTGCCAATACTCCACGTGAGTATGGGATGAAGATTCCAGTGTCTCAATAATTCAGCCTTAGAACTTTGTGATTTGTCTGAATCACTCAGCGATGCTAGGACAGAGAGCACAAAAAAGAATAATTTTGGACAACTGAAAAACCTGAAGTTTGTCATAGAAATCCAAGTCTCTTCATAATTTGGCTGGGAGACCTGCAGATCATCACCTGTGTCCATGCTTCACTAGTGTGAAAATCATATCAGGAAAGAGAATGGGGGGAAAGGAAGTGGATAGCTGGCATTCACATATCATTTTGCTGTAGAGCTGGGATATTAGTCAGGATACAGAGCCCCTGGAGCTAGAACACAATCCTAATTTTTAGTATATGCTTACTGTTATCATCTAAAAGTACCATTTATACCCTGGTGCAACACAACCTAAGTGATCTAAAATAATTTCTTAAAGTCTCTTCTTGCTTAGCTTGAAATATTCTGTGTCTGGCAAGCATGACTCTGAACAAGTCTAGAGCTCTGTTGTTAAAGGTTGGATAATCTTGCTCCTGTCTTAGTCCCATGGGAGTCAAGGTACCTCAGTGTATTCTGCAAGGATTCAAAAAACTCCTGAGCTTTATGTGGAGAACTTAATTCATCCTGGAGTAAAAATGAAGAAATTGAGCATCCCTGAAAAGAGATATAACCTCATTTTTCCCAAAAATTTTATGAATAGCTAAGAATCTTCTGCAATGATTGACACAACAAGCACTGAAACTTATCTTGTGAGCATGACTTCAAATACTTTGGGATTGCAGTGGTAGTGTGTTGTGCTTCTCTTGCCTCTTCTTTGCACTCATACAGTACATTTGCTATGAAATACTAACAGAAGGATGGGGCTTATTTTTCAATCAAAGGAATTCATAGTTATGTTTTTCACTTGTCAAAGTTTTTTTTTCTTCATTTTAATTTAATTTGCTTCAATGCCAGGAAAAGAGATCTGACTGTGCGATAGTAATTTCTGAATTTGAATGATGTTAGAGGTAGCCTTAAATGGCTGACTTTTGGTAAAAGTTCTCCAATAGGACTTAGCTGTGTTTTGAAAAATCCAATTGACTCTTGCTCATGAATCACATTGGATTTAAAGAAACTTGGCAACCTGAGAACCTTGGGAGCTATTTACTTTTTTTTTTTTTTTTTTCCCAGTTCTGATCTTCAAGTTCTCTACACACTGATTCAAGGTGAGATGTTACTCATAATTTTCCTGCATAAATTGTGGTAAAAAAGAAAACTGCTTAGCAAATCTGCCACTAGATGTGAAGATTAAAAACAACCAGGAATCTGTGTTCCTTTGAAATCAGCACTTCCTTTCACACCAGGTAACTGCACTTGGACTGAAGACTTAGGCTAAATAAAACCAGTGACTTAGTGTGATATCTTCATGTCCCATTAGCCAGACTCCCTGAGTCCTGGTTGCTGCTAAATGAAAATTCAGTTGTTTTATTTCATTGACTGGGTTAATGGTGATGAAATACCATTATATCAGGAAAACTTATGACCTTCTGCTGCATCTTTCTGAGAACTGCACTGCTAATGACTGTTCATATTAATTGGAAATCTGAAAAACAGATGTTTCAGTACAATTCTTCATTCCATGATGTTCAGTCATCCTGCCACCCATCAATATAGTGCAGCAGGAATAAACCAAGTATTTGACTAACATCAGTGTCTAATCTCTGTGACAGATGACTCACACGCACATTTAAAGTTTTGCCTTGTTCACTTTGTTACAACACACGTTGAACCTGACCCTCTCAAAGAGCCTAGGATATTATCGAGTGCTTATGAGACAGTGGACACAGGAATTGAGGACGTGGGACTTGCTCAGATTTGCCAGTCCTGCTGCTAAGGCAACAACCTCTCTTCAAAGACCAGGATGGGTTGGGAAATAACTCCTAAGAGAGTCTTCACTCTTTGCCTCATCAAGAGAGATTCCACATACTTCATCTCAGTTGTCAATATTTTTAGTCACTGTATATCAAAGTGGTTCAGTTGTTCAGATGAGGTGGAGTGGTTCATTTAGCTTTTGTCTTTCCCTGTTTATTCCATTCAAAGGGTGAAATTAGGAGACTAAATGTAAACCCATCATGCACCATACAAGGGAAGAAAAACATCTTTCAAATACTATTTTGATAAGATATTCAAAACATATTCCTATTTTTCATAGAGTTAGTTTGTTTTTAAACTTGAAGAGGTTGATGTATATCCCAGAAAAAAATTTGGAACCATATTCTTTATAGATAATTTTCAGCAAATGTGTAGTATGTACTTTTACAATGGTTAAGAGAGTTCCCTGTTCATTGCTATTTTCATCCAATGGATATTTTGACCTAATGAGGCTGCTCTAGTATTTCAGGGATACAAATTCCTGTGTTGAAAGGTCAAAAAAGTAGGATCTTTGCTTTCAAACGAGTTGAATATTTCTATATTTTTGAGGGACTCATGCATTAACAGAAGAATAACATAAGCCTGCATCCAACTGGTAATATAAACTCAAAGCTAACTCGAGTTAATATATAATATTTTAAGACCAAATTAAAATCTAAATTAAAATTTAGTTCTTTCTACAAATACAGAAGCAATGGGTGTCAACCTGTGCCTATAAGAGCCCTCATGTATCTATTGGAGTTTTACTGTAAGAATTACTATTGCTAAGAGGTGGAAGAGGTAATAGCAATTGTCCTGACAAATTGCCTCCCTGACTATATAAATAGCACACTTTTAAAATATTAATTGAAGAAGGATCCAGGAATAGTAAATACACATTTTATTCCATAAATCAGTTTGACATACTGTGGCTCACTTGAAACATATCCATCAGTGGTGATCAGAAAATTAATTAATATAAGAAAAGGGAAATGAGAACAGAAGACGTCCTGGAAGATTGTTCAGATTTCCAAAGGAGCTTATTAACAAAGATATATTCCTGTTGTCAAAATCCTCTTTTCAGCCATCTTTCTTCAGGGCCTGTGCATAATACCTATGAATATAACATCAGCCATTTACAGGAGAGCTGAAGACATATGGCAAATCTCTTACCAGAATGTCTCTCTAACTTCACTGTGAGACTACACATATTTCCATAACTTTCTGAGCCATAAATCTCTAGATCCAGAAAAGAACTTTAGGTTCTTATGTTTCACTAAGACTCTACAGCCTCTTATATACTGTGTGATGTCTCTCATAAGGTTCTTTTCATGTGACCCAAATTCAGGGAACATCTCTGCCATCCAAGCTGGTGATGTCTGAGGGAAAAATATTTTACAGAACAGGCTAAAGGCAGCAGTGGCAAAGCAGGAGCAAGACAAGGAAGGAGCAGCAGCAGAGAGACCCCAGGGAGGATGGAGGACAAGGAGGGATAGAGGGACTTCAGGCCCAGAGCAGGAATCCCTGGTAAGGGATTTTCTTGTTTTTTACCTCAACCCACAAACTTTTCCACCCTATTTTCTTCCCCTATTTTCTTCTATCCTATTGAGGACAGGGAGTGAGATGCTGTGTGGGAGTTTAACCCTCAGCCAAGGTCAACCCTCTCTGGTCCTGTTGACTTTTAGATGTGATGTAAGTTTAAGGGTCCAACAAGAGAAAGGGAATAAGACCATTCCCAGTTTAGGGTGACACCTTCTGTGAATGCTTTTTTAGAACTTGGACCTCTCATACTCATGGGCTTACCCAAGGTGGCTCAGATTTATGACGTCCAGTCATTAAGTCTGTACAGTTGGTCTTGTGCCAATCAATAAATTACATGAATAGTCTTCATGACTGCCAGAATCCCCCATTTCTGTGCTCAACAACTTCAACTCAGGTTCTCATGCTGAGTTATAACTCACAGCAAGTAAAATGTTTCCTTCTTCATCAGCTCCTCCATTGTTTTTCCCTGCAGACCCATGCTAAGCACATTTCAGTCTCTTTTTGTAAAACTACATCACAAAGATCTCAGCCACACTGGTAACATCTGATGCTGTCAAAACCATCAGGAAGATGTGAAAAAAATTTTGCTGACCATTTCAAAATTTGACTAAAAGCACCTGCACAACTGACTCCATTAATCTGTAAACAGCAATTATTGTCTGTTCACATAACAGAACATTAATTGCAAGAATGAATGCTAATGTAATATATAATTAATGTAACAGGACTCTAAAAATATTTGCATTAGCGAAGTAAGTGTAAGTCAGTCATACCTTTAATTATCTATTTATGTTTGGATTGTTTTCAGTGAGAGAGAAGCACAGATTACAAAACCCAGAAGAACACTCCATTTTTCTTTAATTTGTTCAGCAACAAGATGTGTAGTTGGACTAATATGAGAAAGGAAATTACTTGCTTTCAACAGAATATAACCTGCAGACATATAAATCTGATATCAGAGTCCAGTAACTAGTGAATTAGTTACTAGTCAAGTCTGTATTCCTTAAGAATTTAACCAGCATTTACACTACTATAACTAAAGATTTTTCTCTTTTTTTGACAAATTTTAATTGCAGAAAATGTAGCTATGTAGCATTAACTGGGTTATGAAAGAAGCATAGCCATCGTAAGCCAGTGTTCTCTAATCATGATAAATTGTGTATATGCAGACTACAGATCTCAGGGCTTGGGGTTTTTCCTATAAAACCCCTACACCTCAACAGGAATTGTGTGGATGTATGTACAGCAGAATACAGTCATATTTCTTCATAAAGAGTAATTATACTCTTTTTAATTATAAACAAAAATATTAAAGCAAAATTTGAACCATCTTGTTGTTGAGAAAAACTGTTGAAAGAGATGCAAGGGCCAACAGTGATAGGACAAGGGGGAATGGCTTTAAGCTGAAAAAGGGCAGATTTGGGTTAGATATCAGGAAGAAATTCTTTACCGTGAGTATGGTAAGGCATATGTTTCCTAGAGAAGTTATGGATGCCCTCCCCCTGGGAGTCAGGCTGGATGGGGCTTTGACCAATCAGGTCTAGTGGAATGTGTTCCTGCTGGAGGGGATGTGAGAGGTGCTTGGAACAAGATGATCTGGAAGGTCCCTTCCAACCCAAACCATTCCATGATTGTGTGAATCTGTTCAAGATCAAGATCAAGAAGCTGTTCAGCAAGATCAAGAGCCTTTTGTTTGAAAAAAAAAGACAGCTGGAAGCAGAGGAAGAAGGGACAGAGAAAAAAAAATGCAGTAGAGATCTGTAAAACCAGATCTGGCATGAAAAGGTGAATAGGGAAAAATGGAAAACTTGGAGAAGACAAATGTCAGCATTAATGGGTTTCTAAGATAAGGAACTTTTTGACAGTGTTTAGACAAGTTAATGAGACAAATAATTATCACAGGCTATTAAATGTGAAGAAAAGTCTTCTGATTAAGGAGGCTTCTGAATCACCTATCATGGTGCTGGGAAAATATTCTAGAAATTATTGCAATTCCCTTGTCCCACTCTAGTCCCTTTTTCTTATACCATTTACACTGGTCAATTCTACAGATAGAATATGAGGCTATATGAGCTTTTAATTAAACCCAGAATAATTTCCTACTGGGAATTTTTTTTTATGTTATTAGTAACACAGAGTATCACATCTGTAGGCATAAAAGCAATCATTCTTTCGTCTTCAGTGAGCATTGCAGTATATCCTAATAATAGTAAAATCATCTTGATCACTGAAATCTATCCTAGGTTAGCTTTGTTTTTAAGATCGGTTGTCAGTTAGTACAAATAAATATGATGCAAACTGCAAAAGGTCTGCATTTGAGCAGGTAATATTTCCTAAGCAGCTTTTTTATGTTTCCAGGTTTTAAAAGTTGTTTGAGTCCTAGGAAGTCTTGTGTAGAAATGCTCCTGGAATACTCTCAGAGATTATTGTCAGAGTGAGCAAAGGTCAGGCAAAAGAAGTGCACTATAAAATATTTGAGGAGATGACGAGTGTTCAGCAGATATAGACTGATTGAATTATGTTAATCAGCTTTTACTTACTGTCCTGGTTTGGGCTGAGATAGAGTTAATTTTCTTCCTGGTAGCAGATATAGTGCTGCATTTTTAAATTTAGGATGAGAATAGCATTGAAACAATTTGAAACCATTTCGATGTTTTAGTGGTTGCATTCAGCCAGGGACTTTTCTGCTTCTCATCCCACCTCACCCATGAGGAATCTGGGGGTACACAAGGGGCTGGGAGGGGGCACAGCTGGGACAGCTGACCCCAACTGGCCAAAAGAATATTCCAGATCATCCTGTGTTGTGCTCAGTGTATAAAATGGGGAGGGAAAGCTGGCTGGCGGCCACTGCTCAGAATTTGGCTGGGTATCAGTCAAAAGATGGTGAGGAATTGCATTGTGCATCACTTGTCTTGTAACTTCTAATTATTTTATTGTTGTCATTATTATACCTTCATTTTTGGTCCTATTAAACCGTCTTTATTTCAGTCCATGAATTTTACATTTTTTTATCCAAATTCTCCCATTCCCCTGGGTGGGGCAAGTGAGCAAGTGACAGTATGGTGTTTAGATACCTGCCAGGTCAGACCACAGCACAGTACAAACATACAGTTCCTCCAGATGGGCTTTGAATAAAGTGTATTTTTAACAGGATAAACAGCAAAGCTTATCTTACTGCAGGGAAGCTTCCAGCAATGATGTCTTACTGAATTGGGTGGACAAGTCTGTGTAAATGTGCATGTACATTCCTGCAGGGATGTGCACAGCATTGATCCAGCATGCTGAGAGGAGAGTGTTGTCTGCACAGCCAAAGGCTCACCAGGATATTGGCACATATTAGAAAATAAAAGCTTTTTAACAGTCTTACCCACGCCCATTAAACATACGTACTCATTTACTCATTCATACACTGCTTTGATTATATGCTAATTTCTCCATTTTTAGTGTTGTAAAGGGCTGTGAAGTAGATAAATTGTGACTATATCCTTTTTAACTAGAGAGAAAAAGCATTTTCTATTAGCCAGGGAGAGATGCCTCCAGACTTTAGGCCCTGACTGGCAGGTCCTTCTTCTCTCAATTTCTGGAATCTTATTCTCAAAGTGACTGAAAAAAACAGTCACTGGCAATGAAGGAGATAGCCACTTATTCTCATTTCTTAATACTCTCTATGATGTAGTTTAATTTTCAATTAAATTCCAGCATATGCAGAATCAACATTTTGAAATATGCACTTTAATAGATAAAGAGCCTTGTATCTTTGAAAGCTCTCCGTTTTATTACGTTTTTAGTTATGCCAATGAGAAAAATCCTCTACAATTATGTTTGTCTTTCTATTCTATTGAAAGGATCAAAATCTTTTATATAGCTAGCAATATAAAACAAACATAGTTCATATCAAAATCAATACTCATTGACTTTTCAAAGCAAAACAGTTTCTACCTTGAGAGTCTTAGTTTATTTTTGTGTTGCATCATGGAGCATCACTTTATCCAGCAATGCATTTTTTTACTAATAACGCTTATCCAGCAGATTTTCGTTTCAATTTATTTCATGCTGATCATCCAAGCATAAGAAAACACTTGGTAAACATTATCTAACTTCAATAAAAATGAAGAATATTAATAAAAATAACTCTTTATTCATAGTTTTTCTTCTTGTGTGTTTTCAGAGCAAAGTCTGTTGAGTTAACTAGAAGTAGCATATTTTTCTTACATTTATTTATAGTTTTCTTGCAAAAGTCACACAAAGTTGTGAAGGTACCACTGCAATATTTTTATTATTACAATGAATCTATCTTTATGATTCTAATCTAAATGTCCAGGTCTGCTAGAAACAGAAACCCAAACTGAGCTCAAGACCTATTTTATTAGACATTATAGAACAATAGTGTAAGGATGGGATTAATATCTTAGCTTTATTATAAGTGATGAAGTAATAAACTCCTATAACTGTCACTACTACTGAGGATAACAAAATTATCACAAAGGTCCTTCAAGTAAGTAACACTCTAATATTATTGAAAATAACTCATAATTACAGTAAAGAGACATTTATGTTAAGAATTTATTTCTGTTATTTGCCATAGATAAATGGTACTAAAGATGCTAAAACAAAAGCCCAAATATTCTTCTAAAATGGAAGATCAACATCCACGTCTTACTTCCTCATATCTTACTTGCTGATGTAACTTCACTTGTTCACATTTGCATTATTTTAAAATCTAATTTTAATTTTCAAAATGTAGAAAGAATTTAAAAAGAAAATACATGGAATATTTCGGTTTCTGGAAAAGATATTTTGGGGGTTTGTATGTAATAAACTTTTTTTTTTTTTTAATATCAATGTTTATTGCCCTTTAGGGTAATTAATTTTCTTTTCAGCTTAGATCAATATTTGTAATGTTAAGTCAATATGCCGTGACAAAATAGTTAAACTTTATGTGTATTGCTTCAAAATACATTTCTCATTCTCTGTAAGGCAGTGTTCAGTTCAATACTGGACAGCACATGCCAAGGTTAGAGTTTTCTGTGCGGTTTGGAAAATCCAGAAATGGTCAGTGTGTAGTGAAACTTCACAGGTTTTTTCCATTCACAGAATCACAGGAACACAGAATTATTAAGGCTGCAAAAGACCTCCAAGATCGTCGAGTCCAATCACCACCTTGTCAATTAAAGCACAGCATTAAACCCCATGTCCAGTTGTTTCCTAAACTCCTTCAGGGATGGCAACTCCTCCACCTCCCTGGGCAGCCCCTTCCAATGCCAAGGTCCATTCCAGTGCATCCAGTTCCATGCTGTGCATTCCAGGTTGTCCATGTCTCCTCTTTGTGAGCCAAGCCAGGTTTTTCTGACAACTCTGCTCTTTCTCTTTCTCCCTTGCAGATCTTCAGGTTTGGTATTTGTTTTCCGCTTAACTTGAATTCCCTATAGTTCAGTTCATCTCCAGGTGAAGATGAAAACTTAACTCTATCTCTCACTTCTGCCTGCTTATTTATTTCTTCTTTTGACCCATTCCATGATCTTCTATAGCTGCACTCCATAAGATTTAACTCCCCATTTGTTAAAAAATAAATATTCAATTCCCTCATTTCTGTGCTCTCTTCCACTTAATGTTTGTCTAGGAACCCCACAGTAGAATTCAGCTTTTTAAACTGCATCTTCTGGTTGTATCCTGCTGTAGCACAAGCTGTAACTTGGTCTGTAAGTCTGAGCTTTTGTGGTCTTTTACCAAGGTGACAATAACTAAAGAAATATTTGCTCTCTTTCTTGTTCTTCGTGCATAGAGCACACTTAAAAGACCTCATGTTCCATTAGGAGAACAAAAGACAGCAATGCAAGTGGGTATTTGTACCAGCAGTTAGTACTGAATTTCTACTGTATTGAGCACTCAACAAGTATAGATAAAATCCATACCAGAGAAAAAAAGACTAGCAGCAAAATGCTTCCCACTCCAAACTGGAGAGCACAGAGCATCAAGCAGAATAAGAAAAATAATATAGTTTTCAGAACTGAATTATGAAGTATCAGCGATAAACAGGTAATATTCTTCTAAGAGGATGTAGAAATGAAACACCATACTCCCTCAAAATGTAACTCAGTAGTTTCACAGAATCATAGAATAACCTGAGTTGGAAGGGACCCACAAAGGTCATCAAAGTCCAGCTCCTGGCCCTGCATGGAGCAGCCTCAAGAATTCCACCATCTGCTTTAGAGCATTGTCCAAAGACTTCTTGAACTCTGTCAAGTTTGGTCCTGGGACCACTTTCCACCTGTTCCACTGCCCAGCCACCCTCTGGGTGAAGAATCTTTCCCTGATATCCAGCTTAAACCTCTTCTGATACAGCTTCAGTTTCCTTGATGCAAAGCCCAAGCAGATAAAAATCATCTTTCCCAGTTATGACAATGAAGACAAAAACTGCCATTAAGGTTTCCTGAACACACAAAGAATGTGGATCAAGGACAAGAAAAGATGCACATGCATTAGATAGTAAAGTCCAAGCTCACAATCACTATGAGACAGGCCTTTTAATTAATGAGGTTATTTTTTAAATTTTCGGGTTGCTTTTTTTGTTGTTGTTATTGGTGGGGGTTTTTTTGTGTGTGTTATTCTTTTCCAGGTACAAAAGCCTGAAAACCACACTGCAAAAGTACTTGGATCCCCAGTCCTTGTCACAGGGATTTTTACTATGACCTTTTCCTTTTTTTCACAGGTCTTAAGTGTCAGTGAAGATAAATACACCTCATAACACAAATGTAATATTTTCTCAGAGAGTATAGACAATGCAATTTCAAAGGCAAGTCCTAACTGGGATGCTTGAGAATGTTTTAATGAAACATCTTTTTTCGCTACTTTGAAATCATGTGTTTATAGCATGTGTCTCTCTTCTATAAAGAGAGGCTTTATAGAGTCAAATTATCAATAAAATTATTACCAGGAAAGGTTTCTTGGGGTGCAAAATTTCTGCTCAGAACAGAAGCCCTATATTAGCCTGTGAAAAACTTGGTGAGGAGGACACTGAGGCTGTCTGGAAGGGCAGAGAAAGCAGAGCTGAATCTGTCCCTAGATTGTCGTCCAAACTGAATTCCCAGAACCACACACTGGTGGAAGGGTCTCACAATTTCACTTGTATTTCACAGACACCTCAAAATAAAGTTTTTCTTACCAAGAACTTGCCCAAAATAACTTTTCTCACAGCTTGAAGCTTTCACATTCTTCTTTTTACTACTCTTACCTAATTTATTATCTTTTCAACATGATTCCTGTATTTTTCGTATGGACCATCTATACCAGAAAAAATGTGCATTTAATAGGCCTCCTGTGTCATATCAGCCACAGCCATGGATATAGGTTGTGAATACCCTAAAGCATTGTAAGTAGCAATAGGTGTCTGTTTATAGAAAGCTGAACTGAATCCCTTGAGCAGAAATACAGGAGTTCAGAGGAACATTCAGCTGACTTGTCAGTAAGTTAAATTTAAAATAATTTTCTCTCTAGTATCAAATAATTCAAAATCCCATTTTTAAAAAAGGGGGAAATTAGGTATCAATGGCATATTAGATACCAGTACTCACCCATCTTAATCTAGAGCTGAAATCTTAACTTTAGATTCATTTTAGACTTTCTATGTGATGTCTCATAAGTTAGCAGTAGTTTTATACCAAATATTCTCAACTAAGTACTTGTTTTCTGGGGAAAGGCGCTGTGAAGATAGATGTTGTTCTCGAAACAAAGTGATATAAACAACCTAGATGCATATATTTTTCAGAAGTACCACTTATCTGCAAGGTATCGCTTATGGAAACATTTCTGCCCAACTCTCTTTGTCATAGATGACAAAGGCTGTGCATTTCAGGATGAAGTGAATAAGAATACAATACTGTGAAGCTGATGATCTGCAGTACTGCTCTTGAAGAAATCAATAGATCTATTCAGCTTTAAGAACAGTGTGCAGCATATGGGACCCTAAATTATGTGCAGTCAAGCTACAAGCCTGCAAATCCACTAGCAAAGCAAAATATTATTTCACATAATTCACTGTAGTTCTTGTCATTAGATATTTCCACCATACAAACAAATGTGAAACTAAACAAAAAACACTGAAGAGTTTTACATAATTTGGTTTCTCAGTATTCGTCTCATGGAATGCATGATATCAGCAGGATTTCATGAGCTGTGCTAGGTCACTGCTATACCTTGTGGAGAAAGATGGATGTCTTCACCAGCAAGGCATTTGGTCTACTGTAGGTCCCTACTTTGAGAAAAATTCTCTCCTTTCTTCTCAACAGATAGTATTTTACAGTCTTTTTTCCTATAATGACTGACAAGAGCTTACAGACAACCAACTCAAAGCACTGATTTTTAATGCTCCACAAGGTAAGGTTGTCTCCATATGAGTGTTTGCTGTCATTTTGAGCACTGTGGGACTGGAGAAGAATTTGCCTTTCCTGAGATCTGTGTAGCATTTGCCATCTGAGTGCAGATGTCTTTAGTATCCCAGAGCGTGCTAAAGACCTTAAATGCCCATTTTAAAGCAACTTGGTTTACTCTGGTGAAATATTTCTTAGTCAAAGGAAAGTCACTTCTCTCTTGCTCAGCCCATTTGGAGCAGCCACTTGTCACTCAGTCTTGTGTTACTTCAAGCCCTTTTCTACATCACATCTAGAACGTAACAGTAGTGTAAACCAGGAATTAGAAAATAACCAAATGACTTGAGATTACTTACTATACCCAAAAAAAACCCCTAAAAACAAAAGAGCAACAGCAACAAAGTCCCCAATAAAGATTATCTTGGAACAGAAGTAGACAAAGAAAATTTGAGTTTGGCCTGCCAAGCAGTGGACTTTTTAAAAAATAAATCCTTAGTGGAGTCAGAGTAGAGATTTACATTTTTAAAGTAAATATATGTAAATATATGTAAAATTAGATACTATACAGAAATTCATGTTATATTCCTTTATTTTCAAAATATAGAAATTACCCTTTAATGATAGTTTTGATTGATGCATTTGTTGCCTGTTGAAAGAGAAAAACTGAAAAAGGCCATCATTAATAGACCCTATTTATTTTGTGCTATGCAAAAGTATAAAAATATTTTATTCAAAACCTTGTTTTGGGCAAAAGAAAAGATAGCTTCTGTGTAAAATCAAGGATGTGTAATTGAAATCTTAACAACCCGCACAAAGAATTGCATCTAGTCTAGACAAAAATAAGGCAGGAAAAAGTTCATATAGCATTTAATACATATTCACTGGTGCTTTACACCTGTTTTCTTCATCTGTGGTTTGCTGCCCCATGCCAATATTGAACTTATTATACATGAAGTGTCTTACCTTTTCCAACCTAAATGATGTTGAGATTCTGTGAAACTGTGGTCTGCATGACCAAATATTACTTACTAAACTTCAGGTTACAAAAGTAAGGTATAATGGCGTTTTCATGGCTAAAGTTGCTTAGAACATATACCATGACATTGGTAGTTAAGACATTTTAATTCCTTTCTTTAAACTTTCCCAGATGGATCACGACTTTTACCTTTCATAGGTCATTTTAGTGTCCTAAGAAACAGAATAATATTGCATTTTTTGCAGAAATATCATAAAGATCAATTAAATAATGCTTCAGATGGATTTCAAGATCCTCTGAAGAGCCTTTATCTTGTGAAGTGCAGAACTCCACAGCTTTATTACAACATTTGAACACACATTTAGCCTGAACTGCTGGGACTTCTCATACATTTAAAGTTGAACACAATAAGTGTATCCAGGAAAAGAATCAGAATACAGAGAATACAAAGCACGCAGCAGGGCTGAACTTAGAAAGGTAACTATACAGAATTAAAGTATTATTTGAATTGTATTTCCCCCTCCAAATCTTGTCAGGCAACCATGAAAACCAATGTGCACTGTGACTGATGCTTTGGCTACTTTAATCTGTGATGAGCATCAGGGAGACAAATTTTGCAATCCTTGCTCCTCTGGAGCATCGTTAGGATGTGTCTCAGAGAAATCATTAGAAAGGTACTTTTGCCTAAATCACCTTTTAAAATTAGCACCACTATCAGAATGTAGTAACTTTATTTTTTCCTTTGTTCTCTCTTTTTATTTTTCTTTAGCCCTATATTAGTCTATATTTTTCTTTCTTTATCTTTTTTATCTTTTTTCCCATCTCCCACTCCCTTTTGCTTCATCTCTCCCCCTTTTTTCCTTTTCCCTTTGGATTTCCCTATTGCTATTATTCAAGCCTTTCTCAAAGCTAAAACTCACACTGAAGTCAGAGTGGGAAAAAAATTACCACAAGAACCACAGGAGCCAAGCAGGACTTGTCCATCTAAATAATACCAGAAAAATATAAGCAAATTCCTGGGGTTTCCTCCTTTCATGGCTTTAAGCAAAGGCGGTTCAGACATTTTCCTGGGAAGGAGACACTGTCAGAGATGCAGAGCTGCCATCACATCCCTAATCTGCTCACACAACAGCTCAAGACTGTTTTGGAGGAATGATGATGAGTGGGACAATCTGTCCTGGAGTTCTGGAAGGACAGTAGCTCCTACTGCAGCAGTGCCCACAAGTGACATTTTGCCCAACATAATTTTCCAGAGGGAGCTGGTGCTAGAGAAAAATAGCAAAACAGACCAGAACATTGTTCTTTGTTATGAACACACATTGCCCCTTCTCAAGCAAGAAGCATCTTCAGGACAAGAGGAAATGGCCTCAAGTTGGAGCAGGGGAGGTTTAGGTTAGTTATTGGGAAAATTTCCTCACTGCAAGGGTGGTCAAGCATTGTAACGGGCTTGCCCAGGGAAGTGTTGGAGCCACCATGTAGGAGGGATTTATAAGACTGTAGGTGTGGTGGCTGGGGACATGGTTTATTGGTGGACTTGGCAGTGAAGGGTTAAGGGTTGGAGTGGGTGATCTTAAAAGTCTTTTCCAACCTTAATGATTCCGTGATTCTCAGACTGTTCTGCTCGCTGAGCACAGCTTATTTAAGGGAACATAAATGTAGACATTGCACTTGGCTCGAGAATCCTACAGGACACCACTGTCCCCTCCAAGCAACATGATCCAGCAGGGAAAGAGAAAACTTAAGTATTTAAAAATGTGCCTAATCTTTTTGCACACGAACTCAAAGTCACATCACAGACAATGGGCTTTCAGTGCCAGCAGGAGATGTGTTGCCTGTCCAAGTGCATAAACAATGCACAGCAGAGCCCTTTTCTGCCTCTATGGGCTGCTGGGCTGTAGGAGATTTGAGGTGTCAGATGTCATTGTGTGGACCTGTGATGTGTGGATACTTTTCAACACCATTTGTGCTGTTACACTGATTAAACTATTTCAGTTATCTGAGTTATCAGACCACAAGGTCAAGTAATTGATTCATTGCTCAAGGGTGAAGTAAAAAGGTGCAGATTTGTTTTCCCTGATTTTATCCCCTTATCACTGCAATCAAATGAATTTATTATTTTTACATTTGCAGGACACAAAGATTTTTGCTTTTCACACAAATTTAGAGAGAAGGAGCTGATTATATAAGGCCTGAAGGTCTTTATTCAGCTCAAAACCACAAAAATGCAAAATTTTAGGTACCCTTGGGGCGAGGTGCTCTGACTCGATTTTCAAGGAGTGAATTTAATTGTTACATTATTTTATATCTGATACTTCCTAAGTCCTTCTGCTGCTCAGTGAAAAAAAAAATCTCACATTTGATTAGGTTTTCACTGATTGGACAGAATTTTAATATATCCACACAGATATGTATATCTCTGAAAAGCAGAAAATAAATAAGAAAAAGACAAACAAAGGGTATCAGAATGAGAAATTTAATGGTGTTTTAAGATTCTATAGAAAAACACAGACAAAAACATACCTAGGCAAAGTAGTGCCATTGAGTGTTTAGAACTAGCCAAGGAAAAAAATTAGAATTTTTAATCTTTTTTCATCTACCTATATCCTAAGACCTCAGAGTTAGAGGGAATGATTATGACATGCAAAAACAGAGTTCCAATATATTAGCTTTGAAGTCTCTGACAAATTTCCCATTAATTGATAAAACCACAGGCAGTGAGACAGCTTGGTGCTTGGTCTGGCCTGCTGAGAGCCAGGATCTCACAGGCTCAGCTTTGTAAGATGAACTGATATAATCAGGCTATCAAATACCTGCCTTCAACAAACGTAACAAAATGATTAAATTTTGAATAAAACAGTGACAGTTCACACCAAAAAAAATCCATGAAGTTCAAATCTGGGTTACACAGGTGCATCCTCACTTTCAGATAGTTGAGAAAGTATGAACTTCATCCACAGTGGACAAACAAATCATGCTGGCTCTTTTCAGACTCAATTCTTATTGCCTTTATGGTGTTTCCATTTTCAGAGAAATACTCTGAAATTATTCAGAGCTTAACGATTGGACCATGTGCCTGGAGGTTGTGAGGTCACTATCAAATCAAAAACTTCCATTTTGGAGACACGGGGACTGGTGGTTAGGAAAATGTTATAGGAAGTGAGAAATTTGATTCAAGTCCACACATCATTTTGTTCTCTATTTAAGACAGTGAAAAAGCCTCTTGTTTCACACAGGATCCTGAATACAGTTACCTGTGCTTCTTCACATTGCACAGAAATCGAGGTAAAAAATCTGTGCCTCATTGGCTCAGCCAGGTACATGATTTCTTTATCTTTCTTACGTGATGGATGGTTTTGGCTGAAGAGTTTCAAAATCTCTGCTTTCTTTTTCTACTGTATTGATCAGTCTATGTTTTGGTAGGTGGGTGGATAGAATAGCTCTTCTCTGAGCTGGGAGGTAGATACAAGTCTCTTGCTCCCTGCAGAAATGTGCTGACTTCATGCAAAGGATGAGTTGTCACTTTCTCTGACCCCAATTCCAAATGTCCTCTCTGAGCCTGCTGCCTGACCTGCACATTTCTGATAGAGGAAGCTGTCGTTTCTTCACAGCAACAAATTGCCTTACCACTCACACTGGAGCACTTTAGAACCAACTCTAAATGTCAGAGTATGCTTGAGACTCTGCTCCAAAATAGAGAAACTGATTAAAGTTCAGATAGTCCTATAAAACTGGCCAAAATTCTCCCAGAGTCCTGCCTAACACAAAAAGCAACCAATGTAAACTTGAAATAATTTCAGATATTAAAGCTGTGGGAGATGAGATTAAAAATAAAAAAAAGGAGGGGTGGGGCTGATTTCTCACAGATCTGGACTGCCGTTTAAAGCTGGAAATGCTGAAAGTGTCATCCAACACTATGAAGTTTCACCAGCAAACAGAGCAGAATTGGAGAGCTCTGACAACTAACTATTCACCAGCTAGAGATCAACCAAGGATGGTGGTCTTGCTGGAGAACTGACAAGCAGCCTAGAAAGTTTGTCAATTGCTTTTTGGCCAGAAGAACGAAGGAAAATGTTCCTCAGAAATTATTTGTTACAAGTTACTTCCTCAGTTCTGCTTTTAATCTGTACTCTCCAGAAAGAAACCTCTACTGCCTTTGAAGGTTTACAGTCTATGCTGTACCCATTCCTTATATTTGCCAGTCATTGGGTGAGTCACTGCTTACTTACTTCAGTAATTAGATGTGCAGCTGTTAATTCTCTTGGCATCCTGCATAAAGTAAGACATGCAACAATAACCTGAGATGATCAACATATTTCTCATCAGGATGGTAGCAAAGAGGAAAGGTTAATTTACATCCACAATTTCCTTTTTTCATGTTTTTCTGCCCTCTGTCTGTGCCAACAGAGGAAATCAGTGTCTTTTTATAGCTCACTACTCCCTCACCATCATTGCTTTGCAGCCTCAGGTGTTTTTCATCCACCTGATGGTATGTAGCTTCACATGTACTTCTAGGTATGAAAGTGCATCTTTCAGCCAGCAGACTTGACTATTTCATCATTCCTCATTGGCTCATCAGTGACACCCTTGTTACAAACATTCACCAGTCCTTCTATATCTGCCATGGGTTTTCTGAAAATGACTTTGTGGAGTGAAAAAGACGTTATCAGATACATTTTCTCCAGGATTTTATTTTTCAGTTAAATTCTGTGATTTATTGTCCTTGCTGAGCTAGAATACCTCTGCTACTCCTCTGCTCTCCTGCAAACTACTGGGACATTTATTTCAGGAAACAATTTATTGTCATCACATATTCATATCTTCAGCCTTTTAAATGCTTTTCAGATATAACCATAAACTTGTTTCAGCCGTCATCCAAAAGAAAGGATTTTAAAAAGTAAAATATTTTGTACCTTGATACACCGCTTCCTTTAGATGGATATTCTTCAAAGACTGTATTATATGGAAATACTGTCATTTTAAAAATTCAATATGACCTTCTCTATCACTTAATCTCTATCAGATTACTTTAAGATTACAAAATATTAAGAGTATTCCCTGTCTTTTTCTCAACATATGAGCTTTTCTATCTTATTTTCTACCTCT
Organism: Brachypodius melanocephalos; assembly: GCA_013398615.1. Classification (NCBI taxonomy): domain Eukaryota; kingdom Metazoa; phylum Chordata; class Aves; order Passeriformes; family Pycnonotidae; genus Brachypodius; species Brachypodius melanocephalos. Next base: position 5,342,659 of record VZSR01000824.1, read on the forward strand.
GTCCTGTTGAGGAGGAGTGAAAGAGCAGCTGGGTGAACTTCTGGTAGCCAGCCAAGGTCTGCTGCCACTGGGTACTTTTAATATTTGATTAAGGAAAAAGAAGCTTGTCATCAACGGACAATTTAGGAAGCCTTTGGAGGACTTTTAATGTGAAACAAGCAAAAAACAAACAAAACCAGTTTGGGGGATGTTGTTAAAGTGACACAAGGTGAAGTGTTGGAGATAAGCTAATGCACACATATGTGTATTCTACACTGTAAATTCATTTCTTTGTTGCTGTCAATCTTGGAGAACTATCTGTGCTCTTTAATAGAGATCTCTGTTCCGGAATCATGCAAGCAAATGTTGGTTTTTTATTACCCCTTGACGAGAAATATATTTGTATTTAGGCATTTTTAATGTTCTTTAAACATTTTTAAATATAAATACATTTTATTGAAAGAAAAATATTTATTTTCTGAATAAATAAAAAAATAAATTATTAATTGTAGTACTTTGTAAAATAATTTAGGACCACTTGGTCTCGCTAGAAGTAGAAAGTGGAGATTTCAAATGTCCCTGTTGCTAAAATGTTTGCCAATGTTCTACATTAAAAAAATCAAAATACAAATGTAGCCCATCAAGAAGAAACCTTGGGATATAAAACTAGACATATCTAGTTGTAGAACAGCCTTCCAAATATTTGAAAAAGCTTTCAGTCTTGCAAATTATTCGCTTCCCTGAGGCAGTAACTTTTAGGCCCTTCTTGATGGACTCATCAATAGAAAGACATCTATAAAGGAGACACACTTTTGTCATTGACCTATTCTAAGCTTGAGCCAGGCAATCTCCCTGTTTGCCTTTCCTCACCCTTGCTCAGTTTTACCTGGGTGAAAATACATCATAAACTCACAGGGATGCTCTTCATGGGCAGCCTGGTCAGTCTCAGCAGCAGTTTAAGCCTTTCACAATTGCTGTGAAACCACAGGCTCACAGGTGTGCACATCCACAGGCAAACAAAACATGCATAAAATACATGCACACGTGTTCTATCAAGTCATGTCAGTGAGCCCAGTCCTAGAACTGTGTACAATTCACAAGGGAAACAACACCTAATTGAAACATTAAAACCAGGAAACTCAAATAAATGGAATTTCCAAATTATTATTATTATTGTTATTATTATTATTATTATTATTATTATAGCATTCAGTAGAAAGAATGTTCACACTGATTCAAATAAACTGGTTCAGAGTCACATGAGATGTGATGGCAGGTTGGTTTTTGTTTGGTTTTTTTTATCTCCTGTAAAAGGCAACAGATTGAAAAACATTAAAGTATCACTCAAAACGTTCCAAAATTACTCCTAACAAATGGATCTGGACAGGAAGCTTTTCTTTTCCCTCTCCCATTGAGATTTAGAAATATGCTTTTATTAAATTACAAGGTAATCCTATCACAAGGAGCATGGCAGTTTCTCTGTTATAGCTTATTTCCAGCAATTGACCTACCATGCCTATGCGATGGTGAAAAAAACAGCCCTTAGAAATCTATTTTGTCTCATTAATTTTGACATAAAATTTAAGACTTCACAATCATATATTATAAATCAGATGTCATGCTGCATAGATCATTTACAGAAAAGGGAGTTGATCATTCTTGGTTTATTTCACTAGGAAATTATTTGACTGGATTGCTTGAATGTTTAATTAAATTGTCATATAACATGAATAAAGTATAAAATATCAAAGGAGGTAGTCATTTGGTGTGACACAACATTAATTTTCTATCATCAGAAGTGTTTATCTTGTTAGCTGCTTAACTTAAACTTGCTCAGCACCAATTAAGTGTTATATCTGAATATGCTTAGAATATTTAAATTCCTTCTTTTATTGCCCTCTTGTTAAACTTTTAATTTTCTTTTTTGTTGCAGTTAGCATTTAGGGAGCTCAATTTCTTTAACAGGCTCCCTCTATTTACATTTTATATTACTCTACTTTGTTTTTCATGAGATCAGTGGAGCAACTGCAGATTTGGTTAGTGGAAAAATAATGCGTAATGGTATACAGTTTATGAAATATTTAATTCACTTTCTTTTGTAAGAAGGAGAGATTCATTCATTAGTTTTTTGGATTTTCTGTTTTCTGAGCCCCCACACCACTCAGGTCTGAGTGCAATATTTAGTGTTACTCAAATCTGATAGAAAGGGATAAATCTCAATAATTAGATTGTTATCAACAGTCCCTAAAATATTTTCTGCCCATGGCAGCATGGTCAAAAACACCTTGTCACGGTACAGAAGTTAGAACAAGTTGAGGACTCTTTGCAGACAACAGTTTGTTGTCCCTTTTTGGAGACTAAGGAAGTTCAGCAGCCACTATATTAGAAAACAGACTTGCATGGCCAGCCAGCCAGGGAGTTCCAGGTATATTCCATGTATCCTTCATGTCCAATTATGCCTCAAGTATCACCAGCATTGCAAGCTCGGATCCAGGCACCTGGATACAGGCAAGAATAAGGCAGGATATGACATGTCTAAGTGACTCATGTTTCCGGGCAGCACAGAAATAAATGTGGAGAGTTCATGGGTTTGTGGCTTTGGGGAGGTCAATGCCCAGAGTAGAGCATATTCATAGCTCTTGATGTGTCCCAAAAACACAGACAGCCCAGGTCACCATCCCCTGGTGTCAAACACGCTGTGCTAATAGGAACATCCCAGCCTTTTCTGAAGTTGTCTTGCTCTTGAGTCTGGCACCCTTAAAAAGTGCAAAGTTAGATGGTGCAATTAAGATCAAGCTCTTCATTCCCTCTTCTCAAGTAATAACACTTTGGAGAAATATTTGAAGCTTAATACTTTAACATACTTTGAGATCATTTGCTTGAAGTGGTTTTACCATGGCAGACGAAACACTCTGATTACATGGCTGCATTTTTCAAAGGCAGAAACACATCCATTGCTTTAAATTAACCCAAGAGCCAAACCACTTTGATCTACTTACTGCCCACTTGTTCTAATTCACTAGGTAAACTTCTAGGGAAACTCAGTCATTTTCTCTCCATCCAGAAATAAGCGAAACAAGAAGTCGTCCTTTAGTCATTGTCACTCAGTAACTTTGTCCAGGCACTTAGAATAAAAAGTTTTTGAGAGAAGTTGGCACTTGGTTTGGTTAGTTTTAATTCGTTAAGTGTCTTTCCCCCCAGTCACCATTATCCAAAGTAAGCACTATTAGTTTGAAATTAATGGGAGGATAATGATGCAGCTCAGGTTGCAAGAGCAAGGAGCTTGATTGTGCTGGAATACCAGTTTCTTTTTCCCCTTGCTGGAGGCTAACACCTGGTTCAGGAAAAACCTATTATGGTTTGTTTACATAGCACTCAAAATTGTAGCAGTTCTGCTGGTTACAAGAAATAAGAACTTCTTGCCTCCCTTTAGCCTTTGAATGGCCTTTGATATAGAAAGAGGTGGATGTAATATGAAGAGAAACAACAGAGAGGGGCTGAGAATCAGCTCAAACACATATTTCAGGGTGAGCTGGATAGATTATAGATGTCCTCAACTAAACCCCACCCCTACAATGTGAAGTTGAATCCCACCCATCCAGTCTGTCAATACACCATGCACTTCAGGGAGGGAGTTCTTGATCCCCACTTGACCCTGGCCCAGGTAACCTCACAGGTTTTGTCTGTTAGCAGTGTGACAATTGCAGTAAGTGGTTATTAACCTTGGCAGCCATGGTCCCAGCCTCTTCAAACTCTAACAAAGGCTTCGGGAACACCTCCCATATGGCATATTTCACACAAAAATGCCATGCAACATAGAGAAAAACAGCACTGAATTGCCACGCAACACCAGCATGTGATAAAAAGATGCTTAAATGGGATTAAGTAGGATTAATTTTATTAAATGTGTTAAGTGGGATACATGATGTGGGGCATGAGTGTATTGACAGTCAGAACTAGGAACAAAAACCTTCTACTACAAGAATCAGCAAAAAATATTTTTTATTTCCAAATTATAAATTATTTGTTCTAAGGTGGGAGTCCTATGAATTGTAATTGAACACATTTGTAACATTTACATGCTGACATCATGAACAGAAGCTTCCCCATGTTGTGGCATAAAAGCTGAAGGCACTGAAGAGAAAAGACAAGCTGTACTCTTGGAAAAGCAGCCACTTCCATCTCTTCCATAGCATTACTCTGGTAAAGGAAACTTTAAACCACAGGATCTCTATAGAAATGTGACACATTTTTCTCCTGAAAATGCCTTATGCTCTGTGCACCACACCGATGGCACACACCTTGTTTCCACCTCAGATTTTTCAAGCATTAATTATAACTCAGCATCCTCAAGTCACCTAGCAAGAGACAATAAAATGTTGATTTTTTGTTCAGAGCAAGAAGCTTTCAGTATTCAGCTATGCTATAGCAGTTTTGCTCTGAGTTTGTTTTGCTTTCTTATTCCAGACTCATTAAAAGGCATACGCTGCCAGGACCTTCTGCTGGTGATGTATTAAGAATTATTTTACTTACCCTTGATTGTAAGCATAGTTTGAGACCCAAAATTGTGAAAGAATAGTGTTTCAGGGAAAAAATAAAGAAAAAAATGGGTGTCAATTATAGGCACAATTTGATTCACAAAGCAGAAAAACCACTGGTGTGTCTTAATAAAGCCATTGCCCTTCTCAAGGCAATCCTGCAATAGTCTTTTTCCACCAGAGCAGACCTTATCCAAGCAGGGAGTTCTTTTGAAATACATTGAATAAGCTCCCTCCCACTGCATGAAGAGGCTTATTGGTAGCTCTGAGATGGCAAGATGGGGGTACAGCAAATATTTGTGCTATTGTTGCAACCCAGCTGCAAAGTTTTAACGTAACTCATGGCAGTGGGTGGTACTAATACCAAAAGGTCATCGAATCACAGGAAGCCAACTGTCCTCACTGTATCTTTTCAGCTGACAATTATTATTATCTATTATTGTGCTATATTTATAATAACTGCATCAAAATCTTGAAAAAAAAATCCATTCAGAGATGTAAGAATCCTTGCCAAAAATAAAGTAGGAAATTTAAATTAAACCCAGCAGCTGCTCCTAGTTAAAAGCCAAAAAGAAATAGCCAATAGTAACAAACTGAAGTCCAGCCCATGCCTACATTTCTTGCAAATTTCAGACCTTAATGTGCAACTTCCTGAGATACTGCCTAAAAAGACAGACTGCAAGTAATTCAATGGAGTTCCTCTTATTTAATCTGACCTGCAGTACCAATTTTCTCTTCTATTTTACAAGAATGCTTTTTCTTTTACTGCCAGATTGCGTTCTGGGTCACCTTTAAGACGTAGCTTAGCATGCCATTTATGTGATGCTCTGGTCCCAAGGGCACAGGAGAACAGAATATAGCAACTAAATCTGCTTTCTTTCCAAAGCTGACTCCTTTGATATTGCTGTTGTGAGACTACTGAACAGCAGCTGGGAATTTAACAAAAAAAAAACCCAGAGGTCAAACTTCAGTAGCTAAATACAGGTGCTAGATTCAAGCTGCTACTTCTGTCTCCACTATAAAGTCAGTGAGGACCAGCTAATCGAGTGTTGCATCCTCTGTGCGCCTGGTCTGATGTCTCATGTAAGGGAGATAAATATGTTATTGAAACCTGGGTACCAGAAGGATGTCAATATTGCAGTAAAATGTCTGCTTTTTGACCTGTACCCTTTTATATGTCCTGAACAGAAGGAAATGTGGTACTGTTTTGAAATTTGTATAGAAATGTCCCTTGGAATGAAGAGAAATTGTACAGATCTGGTTTCTGGGAATAATAAGCCAAAAAATACTTCAGCCCATGCTGACAGCTCTATCACTTTCTCTTCCAGTCTGATCAAACATGTTGCCAACGCTTACCACTATCAAAGGAAATAGAGGAAATCTAACGTTAGCAATATAAAAATCCAGTTTAATTCATAATTGTGTTTACATTGAACATTCATATATCAGTGCAAAATGTTAAGTCCAGCAAGTGGAGATAACTTGTGCTAATGGGTTTTAGAAAATATGTCCATCCTTTATAATTTTTTTAATCAGCTTTCTCCTTGTTGAGTTTGCTAAAATTCTCTTTGTTTTTCAGCTCTCTCTGTTTTTCAGCTTTCTTGTTGTTGAGTTTGCTAAAATTCTGTTTGGGTTTATATTATGGCAAAGTATAGTAACAGTTTTCTGTGATATTTGCTCTGTTCCTTGTATTTATTATCTGAATTACCACAACAATTGAGCTCTGTTTTAAAGACTTACAAAGTAATATAACTAACAAAGCACTCCTAAATCATTTTTCATTAAACTTTCAAGGTTGACAAACCCGCTCTGAAATAACTGTCCAGGGGTTTTATACTCAATAGTATATCAGATAAAGCTTGCAGAAATATTAATGAAAGAAAACCAAAATGCTCCAATGAAATTCCTACTTTTTCACTGAGGTGTATTAGAAAATTTTCTGAAGCTTTTGGTTCAAGAAAACTTCTCATTTATGAAAACTGTTCCATAACATTTTCGCTATATCTTCAATGGTCTTTATGAGAAGGGTTGGCTTTATAACATTTATTTTGTTTTATGACATTCAACACTGAAAATCTTGATCTTACTCCTGGCATTTAGGCACTACTTTATTCTACAAAGCAAATCATCCAAGGAAGGAAAATTGCAGTTTTAGTAACCTTTTCCATGAAAGCTGTAAAGTGTCCAAATACATTATTAAGGTCAACACTCCTATATTTATTTCCTTACTAAACTGATATAAAACTTAACATTTCTCTCCTATTGTCAACCTCTTTCCACAACTTTTTGTTTATCTTTGGAACTTGTATGAAGCCATCTCAGCTCCAAATATATTTTAATATGTATACGGACTTTGCTGGTTCCATTTAGTTGTTCCTTTAATGTACCATGATTTTGGTTATTTTAATGGCCACTGTGCTTTAGAAAAAACTTTTCTTCCTGTTCTGTTTTCATGTTGAAATGGTCCTTCCAGGAAAACATAAGTGATAATGAAAACAGAGTTTGAAGTTCCGTGTGCCAATGGAAAATGTACATTGAATGGATGTGGCATCGACAGAGCCTCGAGCGGCAGCATTTCAGCAACGGAATGAGGCAATCAAGCAGCTGCTGGCAGAGTGATTCCTGATCTGATGGTATTCCAAATGCACCCTTTTCATTTGCTGGAATCATCTGAATACCAGTCTCAGATTTCACACACTCCAAATATCCAACGTGAAATGGGTTGTTTTGGGGTGCCTCTTTAAGCGTATCATTCTTCTTGGTAGGGTAGTGTTCATCAAATGGCAATGTGTTATCACCTTAAATAGGGATAGTTTTGTTTTCTTTTTGTCGTTATGTCTACTTTCTTTTTGGTTTTTGTTGTTTATAAATTCGGTCATTTCTCCTCATTTCTGCTTTTAATATTTAACTTGCTGCAGTTGCATTTAAGGAAGCCCCAAATGTCTGCAAAACTTTGCTGACATTAATGCACATGACGGAAATTTGAACGGCCTTTTGATTCTTACCTCACAGCAAGGAATTCTTATTTTTCTTTATTTACCCTTCTTCACTCATATGGTTTTTCTAGTGGTTGCACTTTTTTTTGCATCTATTTTTCATTGTTACAGGTATCTTAGTGCAGAAGGAAGCATTCTCAGCTCTGTTCCCGAGAAGCTGCTGACACAATCTCTGTTTACTTTACCACGAGCAGGACTTGTTTGTACTGAGAGAGCATTTATTTATATTCAACTTTAGCATAAGTCTCCATTTTAAAAAGCACTGAAGTTTCACAATTTCAGGATTCAAGCTGGTACATGAACAAGTAATATTAACCCAAATACACCTAGCAAATACTTTGGAGAGGTAAGATTCATCAATCAATTTTGTGAATTATAGATTGAATTTAAATAGATTAGGTATTTCTAATCAAAGGTCCTAACTGGTTACTTTTTAGGTAGAGAAAGAGGAATCAAAGTTAAGCACAATCAAGATTTGTCCCTGTTCAAGTAAAGCCAGGACAGACAAAGCATTGAAAAGATAAACTATGTTAAGATACTAAGAGAAGTCGCTTTTTCAAAAGGCAATTCTGTAAAAAATCTCTTTACAGGATAGCACTGACAGACTAGATGAATGAGCCTAGGGCTAGAATGTGAAACTTAATGGCCTGTGACATAAATGTAGCTATATCAGGAATGAATTTGGGTGAACAGAACGCATTAATACGCAGATAATTCCCAAAGTAAGGTGAATCAAACCAGTATCAATAAATTAACAAGCAGACAAATTTGATATTCTGTCAGGCTCGGTGTTTGTGCTGGAGGAGAAATAATAGTCCTGCAAAAGACTAGTAGGATGTTTAAACAGAATCCACTTAAAGGACTAAGTATATTTTGATATATCCAAATAAGATAGGGTGCAGATTACAATGCTCAATTTCAGATAACTCGTTGAGTTTCAGAAATCAAGTTGCCCACTCCACCAGAGAAGAAGAAAATAATTTTTCAGGAATCATTTATAGAACTCACTCCTACAATTTACCCTGCATATTCAAGGCTTGCTGTGTCCACCTGCAAAAAAGGGAAAATGTTAAATATTAAAGTTAATTAAATATTAATTTAAAACGAACCTTAAAATTAGTTAAATATTAAAGTTAATTTATTTTGTTAATATTAAAGTTAATGTATTTATTTCAGTAGAGTTATCAATTAATCTTTATGTGACAGTATGGGATTTCAGAATTTTTCAGAAAAGTGGCAACTTTCTTTTTTAGGGAGCAGTTCCTCTACAAAGTGGTTTAATGTATGAAAAATGCACTCAGAAAATTTAGCAAGCATTAATTTTATATAAGTTATTTGTGAAATGTGCCACAAGAACATTATCTTCATGAATATACCAATGTATTTAAGATTCTGAAAATTCCTAATAGAAAGCTAAATACTGTCTACAGGAAGCTGTGTAACATTTGAGATACCAGAGTAAGTCTATAAATAGATAAAAATTCGTGTTTAGAATTACTTGACATTTTAGAAATGTCTGTTTGTCACTGTCAAATTTCTTTTAAGAGTTCCTAAGTACTACAAATTGCAAAGAGCAGCCAGGAACTAGTTCAATATCTCTTCATTGCCATCAATGTCTCTCTTTACTTCCAGAAAACAAAAACAAAAACAACAACAACAAAAAAACCCACCTCTGGCTAGTTTTATTCCAGTTTCAGACTAATAAAACATTATGCCTGTAGAGTGTTTGCATTAAAATTGTCTTTGGTCCTAGTCTCACTGCTGCGTGTCCAGTTGAAAAGTTGAAAATGACTCCTGGGTTTCTTGGTGTCTAGCATGAAATGTGGAATTCTTCATAACACCTTTAAATTAAAAAATCTCCAAACCTTTCCCAGCATGAGCCTGCAACAAAGTGAGTGATATATATTATATTGCAGATTCTCCTGACTCTCTTCAAAGCAGACAGGGCTACGAGAGTGTGACAGAAGAAGAGGAAAATTGCATCAGGGGAAGTTGAGAAGTTACAACAGAAAGGGTTGTAAAGCACTGGAACCTACTGCCCAGGGAAGTGGTGGAGTGACCACCCCTGGATGGGCTAAAAATGTGTGCATGTAGCACTTGAGGACATGGTTTAGTGACAAACATGGAGGTGGTGATGGCTTGATGGTTGGACTTGATGATCTCAAGGTCTTTTCCAGCCTTAACAATTCTATGATTCTGTAATTCAGCCTAGCTGGAAATTTAGTAGCCTCCCTATGCCTAATTCCTGTTATTCCATATTAGATATCCTAGAGTATCCCACACTCCTGTGTGTGCTGGAAGACATAACACACAACCCGCATGAAACCCGTATGGTGTAAGATCAGCAGTTGAATGTCATACAGACATTTCAAACAATAAATCTTTCTGTTCAGACAACTTGATAATACTCATTAGCTCAAAATGCTTTCAAATAGCAAATAGCAGGAATATATTATGAAAATAAACACCTTTCTACCACTATAATTTGTGTGTGTGTGTGTATCTGGATTTGTAGTCACTGATATCTGAACAGGGAGTCAAAAAACAAAAAAGAATTTGTGATGGTGTTTGCACCCTGTCGCTCTTGGTTTTGCATGTTTTACCTTGCCTTCTGATATTTTCACATGCCTTCTGATGTTTATAGGACTTGGAGCTGAGTTCTCACACTTTCTCTTGTAAACAAAGAGATGTTTACATATTTGTCCTCTATGAGGAGTTTCTTGAGTGATGATGATACTCACCAAAGAGACTGAAGAGGTGGTGACACCTTTGACCAATCTCTTGCCATTCTGTACAGTTCTATATATTAGAGTCAGAATCTGAAATAAAGAGAACAGGGAACAAAAAACATTGCTCCTGACCTCAGGCCTCACCCTGCCTCGTCCTTTCATGTCCTATTGTGACAGCACCCCTCCAGGGAGTAAGTCTCACCGGTGAATTTGAATCTTTCTGAAAGAAAATCTAATCCAAATAAATACTAAAGCATGAGAAATCAGATAGTGAACTTCACAAAACATCCAGGTCTGCTGCTGCTTGCATTGTCACCTCAAGTGGAGAGGTACTGAAGTGCCTCCATTCTCTCCTTGACCTTAGAACAGAATCAGACTTTCATTGCGCTGCATTCACAGACACCCAGAGTCAGCACTTGTTACAAAAGTACCCAAAAAGATCAGAACCTGAGGTTCTAATGCTATTACTGTACCAGAATGTACTGTAAGATTCCTGCACATGAATAGCCCTGCTGAATTAGAGAACAATTATCTGCACAAGAGGAGGTCTAAGCTTTCAGAGGACATGTAAGAAGCAGTGTGACAAAAGCTCTTCAATATTGCAGAGGAAAGCAGAAGCACTTTTATCCATCCATCAACACAAAGGGCAAACCATGAAGTTGCTCATTTAATCATAATAATCTTGCTGCCACTGTCATATTTATTTTTTCTTCTTTGTAAGCTTACTCAGTGCATCAGTCATTCTGATGCTGCACAAGCATGCTCCCCACTGTATATTTTGTCATAGGGGAGTGCTGGCATTCCTGCCAGATGACTGTCTTTGCAGCCATGGTCTATGGGTACATCTTGAATTGTAGAGAAATGTCTGCAGCATATGGCAGTTGCCACTCAGAAACCCAGGCTGGCTTCTAAACAAATGATCAAAGCATTTTATCAGTTTGGTGAAAGCTCTTATATTGAGTACTCGCGTTTTCACGTAGGTTCACTGCACAAATTCTGGCATAAAGTAGCACTTAGAAAAGCTTTCTGACTTTCTAATGAGAGACTTGAGAAATATAGTGATGTGGGTGTTTTCTCTCCTCATTTAATTTTTCTTGCTGTAGTATGTTTTCTGCCATTTATGTTTGTCTCTTTACAGAGGTTTCCAGGTCATATGCAAACAAGAGTGGCTCAGACAGAGGAGAGAAATCAGCTACAAGAAATCCCTGCACTGCTTCCTCCACATGCTTTTCATCCAAGTTCCAACATTTCCCAAACTCTTTTCTTGTTTTCTAATTTTTTATTTTTCTCCATCTTTGGTCTTTCCTTTCCTAGTATGAATAAAGACTGCCCATATCCTTTTACATATCCTTGTCCTCCCCTTTTCCCCTTTTTTTAAAGCTCTCCCTCAGAAGAGCAATTAAACCTGAAACAATTTTGTTGTTTGTTTTCAACTGGCTATTTGTTTGAAGTTTTTTTAATGGAATGAATCTTTAAAAAATCTGAACACATTATTTCAGGGCACAAATGAGATTGTGGCACTAAGTTATTCTTTGCTGCTCAAGCTGTCACTGAAATGTCTGTTTGTATATTATGGCTCCAAAAGTGTTAGCTTGTATAAATGAAAGGGTATATTAGAGCAACCAAAAATTAGAATTAAGGCACTTCTTTGCTGGTAACATGCAGCATTGGTGAACTGCTGAGCAGTGATGATTTTTCTTTCATGTCAGATGTAGAGCTTAACATTCTGGATAAGGTATTTGCTTATATTAAATCTTGTGGTGAAAACATTGATAAATCTATGAGAAAAGGTAGTGTTGTCATTTTATAGCAATCATTGACTGTAGTAGTTACCAGGTACCCCATGCATACAGCACTGACTTGGAAAAGTGAAAAGCTTCATGGGTCAATCTCTTTTGTAAAACTGTGAAAAATGTTGAAAGAAATCAACAGATTCTCTTCATTAATTTCTAAAATACACAAATAAATGTGCAAAAATTAAAGTGCATCATGTTAAGAACAACATTAAAAGAAAATATTTCATACTTTTAATATTTCATACTGGTGATTGTCTTGGCTTTGTTCAGTACCTTTGCCCACTTTAAAAAAAAAAAAGTTAGAAAATTTCAAGAGTACTTCCACCTGCTCCAAACAGACACAAAACTTATTCATTGTTCAGAGAACGACTACAAATCTCTGCTAGCTACACAGACCTACAAAGAATGGAAAAAGTCAGATTTTATGCTTCCTTCTCATAATCTCCTGGGAAGAAGTGGCTGGGAAACCGACAAGTAGCAACAAGAGGCTTGGTTTCAAGGAGTGTGCAGAGTGGCTAACCAGCTACTCATGGCTGAATTCAATTGCATTTTGAGAAGCAGTTATGGAAAAAGGTAACAACAGATAAAGGTACTTGGCATCTCTTATGAAAGAAGAAATAGGAGCATGAGGTATTCTGAGGAGGATGTGGGGCAGCAAGACACAGGAATACTCTCTCTCAGTAGTCCACCAAGGATATGTTAGTATTCTTCCCTCAGTCATAACTCCCTCCTGTCTATAATTATTACAGAAGTCTGAACTTATTAAAGAAAGTTCCTTTTTGTTTGCTGACTGATAATTTTGCTGATATGTTATTTCCAGCAGAATTTTCTCCTTTGTTCCCAGATTCAATGGCTGTGAGATAAATTTCTTCACATGTCCTCCTTTTATTCTATAAAATTTTATCTCTTCAGTAATTCAAGAGAACAGCCAAGATATGGGTTTGTTTTTCTGTCTAAGGCCAGCTCTGCAGTGCAAATAAAATATTATCAAATTCCTTTTTTCTTGTTACATAGAGTGATTACACTAAATCCACTAAATCATTCAGATGAGGAATGTTAGCAGAGGATATGCAATGTAAATATATGCACAGTGCAATCACAGATTTGCCTCTTCTCTCAAGCAGTCAGACAAGTAGAAATTGCTGACAGAGCTATCCTTATCTTTTTTTTTTTTTTTTTTTTTTTTTTTTTTTTTTTTTTTTTTTTTTTTTTTTTTTTTTAAAAAAAAGTTGTCTTTTAGTTGGAACCTTCAAAGCCAAATCAGGGTAAAGGTACACAATAAAGAGTCTGCCAGGAGAGTCACACTTCCTCTTTTCATTGTGAATCTCCAACATCCTTCACCAGCCAATACTGCCTAAAGTTTTCTCTGGCATGTTGAATCCTATTTAAATTTAAAACTCTCTAGGGTACCAATGTCAGGAGTAGAACCGGAGTGCCTACCATACCACATGTCTTCAATGTGTTGAGTTGCTACCATTTCACCAGATGTAAGAATGTTGCAGTCAGACTGTGCAAATTCTAAAAACCCACAATGAGACAAAAAAAAAAAAAAAGGCAGTAAGTCCTTCAATTACAATATTAGCATAATGCATCTTTCACTTCCACTTAATAGCAATTGGGACTGGTTTCATTATGATAGTAATAAACTGTACTGTGAAGATTTCTGACCTCAGGGGGCAACAAATAACTCTTCTGCATGTGTTTTTTGACCTCAGTAACACAAGCAGGTGATGCTTTTCCAGCGTCTAGAATTCAAAATACAGATGAGTCAGAATCTGGCCCTGAGGACTCAGCCACCACTGCAACAACCCCTTTCATAAATCTCAAAGATTTTTATTTCCAAAGCATATGGGTAACACATTCCTATGACAGTTCAGCTGTAATGTGGATGTTTCCTGACCATGGCAACACTTCCACAGGGATGTGGGCTGAAACCACCAATTTCAGTCATGCAGGCCACAGAGCTTTTTTCCTTTGCTCTTTTTCCCTTCAACTGGTGTTGAACTATGTTACCCAGAGGTTAAAAAGCTGCTACTGATCCCCAGAGCCTCATGAGACCCTCTATGCTAGCATTTATTTGTTCAACAGCTAGTTCCCTGTGTTTTTACAGTAATTTAAAGTATGGCACTGAAACCTGTGCCATCTGCAGCTATGCATCTAAGCAATGGCTGCTTTATTTCCCAGTAGTATATTGTATATTAGAAATATAAAGCTGTACTCACCACAACCAGCTTTGGAATTAGATAAAAATACACCAGTTGGGACAGTGACTAGCATGAAGAAAGCATTTTATGGGGTTGTACAGGTATTCTCTATCACTTGCATTGACAGTTGTCTGATATTAATGTCAAATGGTATAAACATGTTTCCTAAACCTGGCTATACTTCTGACTTTCAGTCACCATCATCTTATTAGCATTTTTCAGATTATTTTGTCCCAAGTTTTCTGTGACAGAGAAAGGCAGGGAACTTTTCTTCCCTTATCTTTGAGCTCTTTTAGTCTCTGTCTACAAATAATGTGCCCCCTGAAGGTGATGTGTGTGGTTTCCTCTGCATGTGCCTCTGCGTTTATCTAACCCTTTTTTATGCCTCCCTGACTCACAGCATGCATTTTCCACTTTTCCTCTTTTGGATAATCACATTTGCTTCTCTCTTTAGCTTGCTCATACTAGACTTTCTCTAACTCAGTTTCTTTAACTGTATATGCTTCATTAGTTCTTTTTTATTGCATGTATTTGAAATTTTCCTGCCTTTTTCCCTAACCAATTTTATTAGTTTCATTCTCTTTTTAATTCTTTCTCTCTTCCTGTAGGCTTTGTAGTTGGGTGTACTGAAGGTAGAAAGGTGTGCAGAAATACACACAACATTTCTCAGACTATTCCATTTTTCTCAGCAATCCTACAACTTTCTTGAGGATAAATCCCAAATATTATAAGTAAAGATGTACTCAGCCCTCACAGATTTCCCAGAAGGGATAGAACCAAGCCACAGGATTTGTTAGGTTGGATACAAACACTTAGTGCAAACCAGTTAAACCAAATATTGGATCATGATCCAAACTGCATCATAGAGGGAAAGAAACATTTTCTGAACCACACTCCTAGTCATATTATTTAGTTTTAGGCAGTCCTGCAAGGAGTAGGAAATCAGATTTTATTGTCTTTTTGAGTCCCTCCCAGGTGGAGATACTTTCTGGTTCTGATTCTATGAGTGCTTTTTGTGGTTTACAAAGTTTCATCTCCCAGTTTTTCCAAACACTTCAACATTGCTGTGTCCAAATGCCTCCTTCTTTTCATATCTCCTTTTTTTTTTTTTTTTTTTTTTTTTTTAAAAGCAAGCTTCCTTGGGGTATAAATAGCTGAGGCATAAACCATGTCACAGACTTGCAAGCCAGCTTCAAGGAGCAAGCTGTGCTTTTTTTATTTTGCTTTTCTCTGTCTCTTCTCCAGTTCAATTTCAAAATTGAAATCGGATCTACCCAAAGATCTTATGCATGCAATTTTTAAAAGAACTCAACATCTGAAATCTGAGTAACATTCTCAGGTGAACTTTGTCCTAATTGAGGTCTTAAAAAAAGAACTGAGCAGAACAGACTCAAGTCAAACTAGACATCCTCATAAGCTCAGTCTGCCCATTTAGAGAAAGGTTTTTAGGAAGCTGATTTACTTTTCAGCCACTAAACATGTGCAGATATATAGAGCATCTGTGGAGGCTCTTTCAAGTACTGGTGACTTTTAAAACCTTACAATAGGCAGAAGGATTCTATTACAAAACAATTAACTCTATTCATTCACCCCATAGTCAGCCTCCTAATTTGTATTTTACTAAAGTATATTTTCCAGTAAGTTGCAGCTTCTAATAACCAGAACTGGAGAATTTCCTGTCTCCTTTACTAGTGAGGTGGGGGGGGCGTTCAGGTTTTTTTTTATTTTGCTTTCAATAAAAGTGGATTTAAAATACTTTGTATTTCCATATGCCAGTATAGCCACTATATCAGTGGAAGCAATAACAGCTGAAAGTCATCACATCACAGCAGCCCATAAAGTATGTGACAGAAAAGTACAAATAAACAATTCCTGTAAATACATTATAGTCTCCTTAAGCAGTGATTTTGAATGCTAATTATGCCTGACTCTAGTTAGACATCAGTACAGACAGTCTGTGCTCCTCTCAACCTGCAATTAAGAGACTCACTTAACAAATTTGAAATTGCATGAAGATATATTATTTTGTCAAATGTTCCCAAAGCTGATTTCTTCACAAATGAAAATTATTTAAGCAGCATTATTTGTTTTGTCACTGGAATAACTCAGTGTGTTCTTTCTGGCCCTTATTATCTTTTTGATAAATAGTTATCTGCTCTCCCATTTCTATGATGTAGACAATTTGTTATAGAAAAAAGAATAGGTTTGATTGATAATTACATGAAGGTGTACTTAATCCCTTCACATCTTTGAAACCTAATGGAGACATTAAAGAGAAAAAGACCCACTAAGAATGACCCTGTGACTGCAGATGATTATAGAAGTAAAGTTTTAACACAGAACTCCACTATCAGCCCTGGGAATGATGCGGAGTCTGCTCAAATTTCATGGAAAAAGCTTAAAGACCCAAAACATCAAAAGTGAAGAAAATGTAGTAAGATTCATTCTAGTTTAATTTTAAGCAGGAGCTGAGGGTGCTGGGTGCATTTAGCCTGGAGAAAAGGAGGCTCAGAGGGAACTTCATTCCTCCCCATAACTACCTGAGAAGAGGCAATATCCATGTGGATGTTGGTCTCTTCTCCCAGGTAACAAGTGACACAACAAGAAGAAATGGCCTTAAGTTGAACTAGAAGAGTTTTACATTAGATATTAGGAAAATTTTCTTCACTGAAATGGTGATGAGGGCCAGGGCAGTGGTGGAATCACAGTCCCTAGAGGTATCTGAAATACTTGTAGATGTGGCACCTGGAGACATGGTTTAGTGGTGGATTCTGGCAGTTCTGGGTTGAAAGGTTGGACTTGGTGATCTTAGAGCTCTTTTCCAATCTAAAAAATTCTACGATTATATTATTCTATGTTTGAGAACAGTTAAAATAGCACTAAAACCACAACATCAGGTAAATACAAAAAGAAGTTGGAGAAGGACTTTTGACAAGGCTGTACAGTGAGAGGACAAAAAGTCATGACTTTAAACTGAAAAGGGTTAGATTTGACTTAGATATTAGGAACAAATTTTTTATTGTGAGTGTGGTGAGGCATTGGAACAAGTTGCCCAGAGAAGCTGCCTTTGTGAAGAGGGTGGTGGTTAATGGGGTTATATGGAGTACTGTGGGACCTGACACGATGTAAATTGCATGGAATAAGGAGTGTGATGTGCTGGATTTGGCTGGAGTAGAGTTAATTTTTTTCTTGGTGGCTGGTATGGGGCTGTGGTTTGGATTTGTGCTGAACACAGGGTTGATACTACAGAGATGTTTCTGTTATTGCTCAGCAGGGTCTACACAGAACCAAGACTTTTCTGCTTTTCATACAGCCACACTGGCAAGGAAATTGAGAGTTCAGGGGAGGTTTGAAGAAGACATAGCAGAACAGGTGACCCAAACTCAGTATATAAAGGGGGGGAAAGAGGAAGGGGAGACATTTGGGGTGTTAGGATTTGTCTTCCTAAGTCACCATTGCACTTGATGGGGTCCTGCTCTCCTGGAGATGTCTGAACACCTGCCTGCCCATGGGAAGCAGGGAATTAATTCCATCTTTTAATTTGCTTGTGTGCTTGGCTTTTACTTTACCTATTAAACTATCTTTATCTCAACCAGTGAGTTTTCCAGCTTTTACCCTTCTGATTCTCCCCCAGATCCCACTAGTAGGGGAGCAGGTGATTGGCTGCTGGTTGGGGTCAAACCATGAGAATGCCTCAATCTTGGAAGTGCTCAAGGCCAGGCTGGATGGGGCTCTGAACAACCTGGTCTAGTGAAAGTTGTCCCTGCCTGTGACAGGGGTTTGGAACGAGATGATAGATTGGGCCCCTTCTGACCCAAACCAGTTTTTATTTCTATAGTTCTGTGAAGTACATTGAGCAACTGAGTCACATCCTAGGACCTTACACATTACACTTACTGTGTCTGAATGAAGTGAAACTTAGATGTACATAGGCAATCAAAAGGGGTCATTTATGCAGATGAGCAGATAGTGCTGGGCAGGATTTCATCTCACCTGAATTTGGAGAGAGAAAGTTCAGCTCCACACTTCAGACACACGTGTGGAGCTGCACCAGTGATCTAAATGTAAAGGAGCTGATTATTATTGATGATAGTTTAGTGGTTGAACTCTGGAAGAGGAAATCTGTGTCTCCTTTCTCTGAAGTGAGTGCTTCTCTGACTAGATGACAGGACACAGAAGATGCTTTTCCAATACCATCTTTCTTTTGTTGGCTACACTGGTGAAATAAAGAGCCAATAACTTTGAGAAGGGCAGGTTTTATCTCATGTTTAGCTGGTCTGAATTGTAAATAGGATTCCTTTGCATCCCTGTTATAAACAATATCCCCTGAAGAAGAGATCTTGTTGAATGTTTGCTTTGTTTTTCTGACCACTGTTTCCTTTAATCAGCTTAAAGATTAGACTGGTTCACAGATTCAATTAGTAACAAAAACATAAAATCACACATACAACCCCCCCAAAAAAACAACCAAAGAAACCCAAATAAGCAAAAACTCTCTAGCTGACTTTGCATGTATCCAATATTACTGGGAACAGATTTTAGCCAAATATATTTTTACTTTCAATGGACTAATTTGGCTAAAAGCCTGTCCATGGAAAAAAATGCATCATACAGAAAGCTTGGGTCCTGATACGTGTTTTGACAGCTACATATAAAGCAGTAGTCCAGGCATGTGGAAATTGTGAACAAAGAATCCTCTTAAATTCATGACAACCTGAAAAAATTGTATGCTGAGAAGAGTTTTGAAGTCAGTGAAGTTGCCACTAAAACCCTTTGCAAATATGCTTGTTAAAAGTTACACTGAACCGTTGGAGTTATGTTGCCTGTTAGAACTGAAAATTACTATGATGGCTGAAACTATAAAAGGAAAATACATTAGATCTGAATCTGTGTTTTTCAAAGAGAAAATAACCTGATATGTCACTCACAAAGGCAACTGGACCTTTTTTGTCAGCAGCCTCCTCCAGTGGTCTAACAATTTCCTGGCTTTCACTAGACAACTTTGCCAGCATTGGGAACACTATACAACTTTTTGATGTGGTGAAAAAAAGAAAAAAAGTAACTTTCTTGATTGTCTGCAGTTTATGGCAGTCTAAGTGTTGTCTGACAAGGAAGCTAGTATTAATTTTCAACTTTACCTTCTGTTCTGAAATGGTCATTTGTGACATTTATTTATAAATATGATGATTGAGTCAGAGACTCAAAAATGTGAAGCCTGAATATATGATGACATTCTCTGTAGTCATTAATTTCACTCGAGGATGTTAAAGCATTTTGCAAGCTATAAACAAAACAGAGTATTTTGCCTTCCCAGATGGCCTGCAGCACAGGCCAGGTGTAGAACCTGAATAATGGATAGTAACACTGTTCAGCAAGGGGTGGATGAAAATGAAAATTAGGGTTTCCATGTTGTTTAGAGAAAAGAATTTGAACCAGAACAACAGAAACCCCACCCTTAATGTATATTAAATATGAGCAAAAATTTTTAATTATTTCTTAAATATTTAAATAGTGTGATATTAAAGTAATTCCTTGATTTAATAATTTCCTAAATATTTTAGATTTATCTTGTCTTTCTCTTGCTTGCTTATGGACCAGTTTATTTTAGGGTCAGTATTCTGCAGATTGTTAGTTTGACCTGCTAAGGAAGCAGCATCGCAAGAGGATAACTGGATAGACCAAGGATCTACCTGCTCTGGTATTTGATAGTGGGTATAAGGATTTAGTTATGACAGGAAAAGATTTAGTTATGACAGTTTCTGATAAGCAGTGGTTTAGGGGTTTCTTGAGCAGGAAGTTTTAGTAATGTTTTTAGTACTGTTAGATAAATGTACCTCCTTGTTTTGTTTGATTTTGCCAATTCATGCTCTTGCACAACCCATAATGCCCATTCATTGTAAGTTCTGCCATTAAAACCTGGTATACACAAAATTGCTCTATTTTTAATGTATTTACTGGTGATCTCTTGGTGTTTTTAATGTATTTACTGGTGATCTCTTGGAGCATGCCTTGTTCTGGTATTATAAGTGCATTAGATAAGTATTCTTTTATCATCTTTTTACTGTTCTCACCCTCTCCTCTCCCACTTCCTAGAATACCCATATTTTCACACTGGTCAGAAATGGACCATTATCTTGAATGGCTTCTGAAATATTTTATTTTCTAAAATTTTATAGAAAATGAAAAAAACAGAAATGTACAGAGAGATTGCAATAAATCAAGCAGCTAAAACAATACATATCCTTCTCTGTGGGCATTACCCATTATTCCCCTCTGGTCATTAGCATGGGAGAGCTGACTGTGCATGAATTCATACAGAGGAATTAATGGGCCACATCTGAAAAGATAATAGCTGAGCTATTAAAGACAAAAAAAGAACCTAAAGAAAGAACAGGCAATGCTGAGGAAACATTAGATGAGAAAATACTGCACCAGGCACTTTGTATATGAAAAAATATTCATATGCAGTGTTACAGTGTGGTTGGTTGCATCTCTTCTGATTGCTTTAGTTTCATATTTTCAGAGTAATTGTGTGTAAAAAACACAACAGAATCAAACCACCATGTCTGTCCATGCCACCACCAACACAGAGGGTGCCCCTGAGCAGCCCTGAACAACAACATTACATAAGTGAGGAGGTCTCAGAGGGGACCTCATTGCAGCCTCCCAGTAATTGAAGAAAAAAGAGGGAGAGACTTCTTGTAGTGGCAGATAGTGATAGAAGGGGGAACACTTTTAAACTAAAAGAGGAGAGATTGGATTACATGTTAGGAAGAAATTTTTTAATCGGAGGATAGTGAGGCACTGGAACAGGTGGCCCAAAGAAGCTGAGGGTGCTGCATCCCTGGAAGAGCTCAAGGCCAGGTTGGATGGAGCCCTGAGCAGTCCAGTCCAGGGGAAAGAGTCCCTGTCCATAGCAGAGGATGGAACGAGATGGATTTTAAGATTCCTTTCAACAGAGATCGTTCTATGATTCTATGAAGGGTTTTGTCAGGACTTAGTTTAAAAGTGAAATTTAAGGTGGCCACTTATTAAAACAAACTAAAAAACCAAACAAAATAACACCCCCCCAAAAAAGGGCAAAAAATCAAAACAAACAAACAGCACCAATACCACACCCTCCCACCAACCAAACAGGACTGACAGCTATACTGACTCTTCCAATCCTCAATTAAAAATATTTTTTCCTTTCAACAAATGTGAATAAGGCAGACAATATTTTTGTTCTTTTTTGTTGTTGTTGTTAGTAGTGATGGTTTTGTTGTTTGTTTTTGTTGGGGTTTTTTTTTATATAAAGAGAGGAAAAGATATCAAGGTAGATAATGAAGCAGACAGCCTTTTTATACAACTAACTAATTAGACCAGCAGCAATCAGCTAGGCCAACCAAGAACTTTCCTGCAGCAGTTTTCATGCAGTATTTTAAATGTTAAAGTTTTCCTGGTCACAGGAGGCAAACTGCAGGTGAACTGACCTTTGGATGTTTGACTGTGCCAGCGGTGCCTTCCTTCACTGTCTCAGCACAGCTGAGGTTTTGTACCAGCACCTTTCTCCACTTTCTCCCCTCTCTAATAGGTGCTTTAGAGCCAACTTAAGAGCTTTGTACATTTTTGCATAACGTTAGAAAAAAAGAACAGATGATCCATAGCATCTACTTTTGTCCCAGCTCCCAGGTATCCTCTGGGATACCATGATAAAAGATCAAATTCCTGTCTAGATCATTCTGCATGAAATATCATATAAAAACTTAATGTCCTTCTATTTTCTTATTAAAGAAAAAAGGTTTCTTTCTTTTTCTCTTTTCTTTTC
>VZSR01000824.1:5364909-5380033 GCA_013398615.1 Brachypodius melanocephalos
TTTCTTTTCTTTTCTTCTGTAATTTTTCCTCTCTCTGCTGCAAATAAGTGTTTAAGCTTATAATAACTGTTCACTTCCTCCTAAATTCCTCTGTGTTCAACAGAGTTCACTGGGTTGAATTTCTGTACTTAATTATAATTACAAGTCTTCTCTGCTTTATAATTTTTTTTAAGAAATAATCGCCAAAATATGTGTAACAAATGAAAAACTATGCTTTGTCATGCCCATTATTTGTTTCAATTTACCTGTTCTTTGCTCCACCAGAGGTTTCCTTCCACAGAGCATTTCTGCTCTGGTGGACTCTCTTCCCAAGTCACTCTTGAAGCAAAGAGAGGGGATTTGCTTGGACAAAATAGTCAGACAGCAGTGCAACTCCTGAAATGTGATGAGTTAGATAAAACCTGATTTTCTCTCTCACTTATTTTATGCACTACAAATTTTAAGGAGAGCTGAAATATCCACCCCAGGTACAGAAGTGGCAAGCAGCTGCCAGAAAGCACATGGGCAGTGGAGGGTGGGTTGTGAGAATCTGAACGTAGCAGGCACAGGTAATGTGCTAAAGTTGTGGTGCTCACAGGCAAAACAAGACAGTTTTCCTTTAAAACCAGTTGTAAGAGAACTCTTTCCATACTGAAACAGTGGACGAGTACTCTCGGTGTCTCAGACAACCTTGTGTGGTCAGAGACAAATGCTTCCAGAGAGCAGCTCAGAGAGCCCTGGAAAGGGCCCCCGGGGTGTGATAAACCAGCTTCCAGAACTGAATTTTACCTCTGAATTCAGCCTCTGACTTCAGAGACATATAAGGGGGTTTGGGTTTCTTTCTGGCTGTATGCCCACCTCACTGACCTTTGAACCTGTCACCATCCAGCACCATGTCAAATACCCTGGGGTGTAGAAGGAGGAGGCTCATGGAGTGGAACTCTTGGGAGGCCTTGGGTCTTTTGGACAAGGCAGAGGGGCTGTACCTTGAAATATCTCAAATGATTACAGATGCCTGTGTGTGAGCACATTATTCAACAGCTTAACAATATGGAAGACAAATACCACCCTAACTGCAGCATTTCACATGAACAAAAATACAGACATTTAATAATACTATGGTTTATAAGACCTCAAATAGGGATGCAATGTACTGCTGACATTCAGTATTACAATAATGGATTTAGGTTTTTATATAAGTACAATTTTATTTCAGATTCATTTCCATTTTCATTTATTCATATGGAAGCAACTGGGTAGATTTTACTTACATGCCTAATTAGAGCCACTTCATATTTTGAACAGTGGAGAACTACTAAACAGTGTGCAGACAATTTGACCTGAGTATAAACTGCCTCATTTTGCACTATGAAAATAGCTGCTTAATTCTCTGTGAGTGACCTTTGTCTGATTCAGTAGAATTGCATTCAGACAGATGAGAAAAGTTATGCATTCAAAATCTTTCCTGAAAAGAGATTAAAGCAGACTTACTAATTTTCTTGGTTCCTGGGCAATTTTTCAATTTGCTTTTAACTCCTAGTCATTGGTGTTTATTTTTTCAATATGTATTTGCATTTTGCAAATAATTTGCAAAAATATTTATAGATTTATGGCCATCATTGAAACAACGTCATGAAAAATGGGAAAAAAATCCTGTAAACCTGGTACAAATGAAAGAAATAACAAATTCCAGCAGAAGAAATAAAACACTAATACCTCTACAAGATTGCAGGCTGTTTTTTAACCTTAAATGGAGGAATGGAGCTGGAGAAGGGGCTTAAGATTGCAAATATTTCTAGCTTCTTTCTTTTTGCTGGTTATAGCAATAGAAAATGCTTTTAAGGGATCTTTTTGACTTGCTTCACTGAACTCACTGAACTTCTCATTAGCGTTTTTTGAATTACACAGACTAGTACAATTTATAGTTGCAAGTGGAGATTTAAAATAAATCTGCCCTGTTCTTTGTCTTTACAAATGTGTCCTGCTGTGCTGTGGAGTTTGGTCTGTTCCAGCTTCATGGAACATAAGCAACAAACTGTCTCTATTCATTTACCTTTTATCTCAAAGTTACAGCATGTGACAGAGTCTTGTTATGTGACCTACAGCAAAATATTTGGGGCTAGATTTTCAAGTGTTCAGCACTCTATGTTCTGTTACAGTCTTTTATGCCCCTTCAAAAAAGCAAAAGGGCTTTATCTATGAATAACTCACTGATATGTGTATGATGGAAAGTTGTCTTTTCAGGAAAAGCTATAAGAAAATTACTTGGAAAAAAAATGGGGAGTTTTGAAGAGCTTCAGCTGGGAGGAAAGATTTGCAACAAAAATGTAGCTCTTTTTGGATTTGTACACATTCCCAATGGACTCATTAGTGTCAGCTGAAGAGATCACTGGATAGGTTGTATCTCCTGCAGTCCCAATTTTTTGCTTGTTTGTGTTTTGGAGGATTGAAAGTTGCACCACAGGAGTTTATGAACCTTGATTTATAGTGGCAGATAATATTTCACCTCAGGTCATGGCCTATCAAAAGTGAAGGTGAAAGGAATGAATTATTTTCTCCAGGATTTTTCACAGCTTCGTTTTGAAGAAAAAAAATCATTCCCTTACTTCAGATTTTTGTGGGAGAAGTATAAATAATTAAAATAAATAGTGATTTCAACTGGAAACAAAAATACTCTTGATAGACTATGAAACGCTGCATTGCTGTGGGCTGTTGAAATCCACAACCATAAGTTCTACATTCCTACAGAAAATGTGGAAGTATTTAGGCAGTTCAAGTAGAGAAATCACTCCCTACCTCCCTATTGCTTGTTGTTCTTCCCACCTGCCTGTGCACAATTCCTGTCGTTTGCAATATACTTGGATTGTGTACTCAGCTTGCAGGGACACATAGAGAGCTTACAGGGCACACAGAACTGCAGAGGATTGCTCTGTGGCTGTGGTCACTATGGACTACACTAATTAGAAAGGCATAAAATAATTTAGCAAGCTGTGAAATACAGCCAAACATATCTGTCCCAATGGCATACTACAAGAATTAATTCATTTATTCTGTTCAGTGTGTTAAGAACTGCTCTGATATGAGGTGCTACCTAAGACCTAAGAATTAGCTATTTATTATTTATTAGTCATGTTACCTCAGTTAATTATGTGTGGAGAGAAAACAGATAATGAAAGCCTGATTCTTTAAGCTTAGCATTGCTCAGTTTGCACTTTAGGCAGTTTTTGCAGATTCCCTGGATTTTTTTGTAAGCATGAAGAAATTGTCACATAGAAACAGATCAATGGGCTAGCTGGAGCAAGTAGCTGTCTTTAAGTTTTCAGTACAGCTGCTTCAGAAGCAGCAAAATTACTGCAGTGAATCTGATTGTGTGGTGTAAGATGTTGCAGGACAATTTTGCTTAAACTCAACAGATCATGCTATTCCTTAAAAAAAGATTGCATAGCTCTTATGGTTGTACTCTTGTAGTTGTACCACTGTTATTTGTGTTTATGGCATGATCCAGGTCTATTCTTAAACCTACAAAACTACCCAGTGGTATTGACACACCACCTTCCTGTAGCAACAAATGACAATGGTGAGTTATCCAGTTTTCACTTGAACACATTATTCTTTGAGCATTTTTTTTAAAGGATATGCTTTTGAATTGAATTGCCTCCTCTCCTTGAATTTGTTTTGTTTGCTTTCAGGGAAAAGGGAAAAAGGAGAATCTCAGTGTGTCTTTTATGCACATTCTTCTGTAGGATCCTCCTGACTGGAAGTTCACTAAGTTTCCTCCACACATCTCTGCTGAAGTTCAGAAACTCAGCAGCAGGGAGTTCCTTTTGATCCTGAGCACAACTTTCTAATTGCCCTGAACCACTGCACTATGGAACATCTGAATGAGACAAGCTCACCAGAGGAATGGATTTGCAATGCCAAATTCATTTTATCTCAGCCAGATGTGACGTTGGGTCTCCTGGGCTGCAGATTGAATGCATTATCTTGGTCTTAAGAGAAGCCAATGTTTCACATCCCCATGGAATATTCTTCACAGCCATTCTTTTTAATAGGCTCTGAATTTTCTCACAGCACTCCTTACTGTTGACTTTGCTAAAGCCTGTGCCTAGATGCTTTTTGGCAAGCCCATTAAATTTGTCCTTTAAGTGACTTCCCGTGTATTTCCTGGTTAGCATCCTTTCTGTCCCAGAGAGGCTGGCACGTGCTCAGCCTCGTGTTCCTCCCTAGCCCCTGCCACTCCATCTTTTACTCCCCATACTTCCTTACACGTGACAGACAGAGAGGCCACTGCTACAGTTCATCTTTCTGAAGATGTATTACTTGAGTGTGTCATCAAGCAAGGTCATTTAACAGCATAACACAGCAATACATTATCAGAGGACTGGTATTTTCATGATGTATTGCTGGGGTTCTTCAGAGAAGTGCAAAATGGCAGAAAGGCTGTACATGCAGTGATCCTTATGAATGCAAACTAGCAAGAGCATGTCTTCAGCCAACTGAAATCTGGGAATCTCAGGAGGTTTTTTCAAGACTAATGGAGGGTTATTTTATGGATTTCTCTATGCACCTATATAGACACATTCCCTTTTGTACTGTCTTTTTGTCCTGTATTGTTCATGTGCTATATTTTTCATTAAAATTATTCCAGAATCTTGGTTCTGCCTACTAAAACTCTTATGTTTGTGGAATTGTACTAATTTCTTCAGCAATGCACAATGAAGACTCAAATAAGCCAAGGGACCAAACCCCACTGATAATTGCACAGCTCTTTATATTCCAAAAAAGATTAAATTATGTGCAAGATCAGTTTTAGATTGTCTTTCTTGCCTGTAAAGCCTGGCTTGTTTTCAGAGGAGCAGTGGGGATTATGTCTCTCTGAGACAGATACTTCACTTGTCCATCATTCTCCCTCTGTCATCTCCCCATGGATGTCTTTCCTCCTGTCTGTCCTTCCTAGTCCCATGACAGACAGAGCACAATTTCCACTATCAGCATAACTGTACTCCACTGAGCCCCCTCTTCTGAAATAGCTAAGGTGGCTCTATGCAACTCCCTGGAAAATCAATCACCCCAGGCATCATCTCTGTGTTCACATGCCTACAGGAAGAAAGAGTAGAGTGATTCCTGTAACTGCAAATTAAATCTTTGGACTTATGCCAGTGTCATTCATGCTTGAAGGAAGAGAAGAATAAAATAAATAAGAACAACTGACTTTCAGGATTGACTCTTAACACACAGAGTTTTTACAAAATTTTTTTATTCCCATTAAAGGAGTCTGGAGCTTGGCTGTGGAAAAGGTTCTTCTTCTAGTGCTACATAAAAGGTCTCTATTTTCTTTAGGTAGTTTTGGCACCCAGACTACCACAGCAAGACCCTTGCTTAGCACAAAATAACACTTCATATGAAACAGGAGGTATGAATCACTGCATTATAAGAATAGCTTCCTCACCAAAAGCTCCACAGTAAGTAGGTTTTCTTGAAGTCAGATTGTAAAGCAAGAGGAAAAGGCACTCTGACTCACAGAGTGGAACCAAAAACAGCCTTATATTTCTAGCAATATTTAAAAGATGTTATCTGACTATTCCTTGCTGCTCTCCTGGAATTTATCAGAAATAATCTTGTTGTCACTTTGCCCTTACAATACTTGTTTTGAGTTACCTTTGCATGGTGTAAATCCAGCATATGGCCTCTGAAGTCAGTGCAAGTACACTGAAGCAAAATGAGAGGAAGGTAAGAACTAGACCTTCTGTTTGTTGACTCCACATAATTTTAGAAATATTCCCAAGATTCAAAATATTCTGTCTCATTTATGCAGAGACATCTTTTCAAAGCTTATTACAGGATAACTATTGAATCTGTTTAACCAGCTTCCATAGCATCAGGAGGTACACTTTGATGTATTTCTTTGATGTTGAAGAAGAAGAGCTTTACCATTTTATGAGACATCATGGCTGGGCTTCAACAAGCTTTGTATTCATGCAAAATCCCTCAGCTGATATACTTGTAATTTTGCACTTTTCCTGCACGTGGAAAAAAAAAAGTTACTTTTATAGTGCGTGCACAAACAGGTGTGAAGGTTAATTGCAGACATAAGAACACAATACAAAGCATTCTGATATTTCAAGTGCTCTGTCTGTCACTTTGCATTTGTGTAAAGCTCAGAATGGCTTCTTCCAATGCCTGTTAAATCAACTTCTGTGCTGATGTATATTGGTCTTACTCTATTGACTTCGATGGGGCTATGCCAATATACACAGGCAGAGAGTCCTCCATCATGTCTAGGTCTATAATTAATTCCAACTATTGCTTTTTCACTCCCATATATTACTTTTTCAGAGCTTAAGGTCAATAGAATGCCCTCTTTTTAATACATTACACACAATAATAAATAAGCCAATGAGATAATAATACATCCAGAACACTGAGCAGAGATTATAATAAACTAGCAGATTATGAAGATGTTTGAATCCATCATTTTAGATGCTAGCAAAACAACAATTTCAAAAGATGAGTACATTTTATGCAGTTTATGTATTCTGCGATCATGAATCACCAAGTTTAAATATTACAACTCAAAATGCCTTTTAGCCTGCTCCCAAGAAATATTCATCATGTTCTAACTGCACTTTTTCATTTCTTATGGGACAGATTAGTCCTCAAAAAAGATTTCTCCATTCTAATTATGGGTACCCATCTAAAAGCAAATAGCATCAGAAAAATGCTGGTGATCTGTTAACAACTTCCTCTTAGAAGGTTACATTTGTTCAAAGATAGATCTGTTTATCTAGTATATATTCTCCTTTAAACTGGCAGAGAAAAACTGATTGTGAACAAATTGTGGCTGGTAAGGTTTTGAGCAGCGTCACCACTAACATTTCCCTGAGAGAGACTATCATGCTAAGGCACCAGGCTGAATTTGGGTGAGTGGGTTACTGTACCTTCAGAACCAGAGAACGTGGCTGATTCCCTCCCCTCTCACCCTGGGAAACCCCTGAAATTCATTGTCAAAGGAAGGTCAGTGGCCTTGCCATTACCAGAATCCCCCTTTAAAAAAGAAGAACAGACATGTGGGAGGGTATTTCCAGCTGGGTTACCCAACAAACACAACCATTTTCTCCCTTGAAGCTCCACTCTGCTGTTGTGGACTTCAGAGCTCCTCAGAAACACTGGGCAGGAGCAACCAGAAACATTAGTCAGACTTTGAATTTGCTTTTTCCCCCAAAAATGCCATTAGTGACCATCATAATTCAAGCAAGTACATCTGTATTTTTGATTTATTTATACTTAACATGATATTGCATTACTTGTCAAGAGGGCAACATAATACTTCATCGTAAATGGATCTGCAAGAAAAATGTTTTTACAATGTCATGAATTGTTGATGGCTTCCTCTGTCAAAGCTGACATCTGGAAGTTTAATATAGCAGTATGTTGCCAACAGCATTTACACTCCATAATGACCTTTTTTCAATTTGAAAAGCAGTAGGCCATACTAAGATTAGCTACATCTGGTGCCCAAGGGAAAAAAAAATCCTAATTTGAAGAAAAAAGCAATGAATTTAAGGTGTCTGTTGTTGCCTGTGCAAAGAGTCTGCTCTATTTTCTTTTAAAATTTGCATGATGTTGTGTTAGTTGGCAGCTGTGGCAAAAAGATGGAGGAAGATACTTGGCCAAACACACACTGATGATGTAAATGCAATAGCACATGCAATACAATACAATATACAATTCTACACTGGACTGGGTAGATTGCAGGTACTCTGTGAATGAACATGTGCAATTTCTGAGGCAAGAAAAATCTAGTCATTCTCCCTGGCAATGTGAGTAGGTACAGCATAAAGAGAATCAATGCAGAAGAAGCATATTTTCTCAACTGTTACTGAGGAAAATCAGTTTCTAAAAGCAATATATTGAACTGGCTGACAGCATCCAGCCAGCCAGCCAGCCCCTGGCTGTAGGTATTCACCTGATTAAACATACCTGCCTACAGCAGAGATATCTATACTTGAGTAGCTTGTGGTTTCCTTTACAATCAAACAAGATCTAGTCAGCTTGTTTACCGTGTTCAATTCTTCTCATCTTAAGGAGCAGTAGAAAATTTCTCCACATGACAGAGGAGAGTTGTTACCCAAACTTCTACATATGTTAACCAGCTACAGAAACCTGTATTGGTTTAATAGTTGCTGGTTGCAATGTTGATTTGCTTGCTCTCACAGTTGTTGGGCTTGTTTTCAGAATTCAGAAGAAGATTAAAACTCTGTCCCAGCTGAAGCCAGGACAAGTGTTCAGAGCTGCAGAGTTTTTACATAGTTTAGTGTACAATTGAACTCCCATCTCTCTGAAGCCTAATTCACAGCCCATCAACAAGGCTGGCTCACCAGGCAGCTCAGG
This sequence comes from Brachypodius melanocephalos, assembly GCA_013398615.1. NCBI lineage: Eukaryota > Metazoa > Chordata > Aves > Passeriformes > Pycnonotidae > Brachypodius > Brachypodius melanocephalos. The sequence goes on from VZSR01000824.1 coordinate 5,373,280, forward strand.
GGAGGGAAGATTCGTCTGCTTGCTGAAGGGTTGGGTACTAAACATAGCAGGATGAAATATCCTGGCACAGCAAATGGATATTCTGGGGTTTTCAATGGCTTCTAAATAGTTTTGTGTATGCACTTGAATTTTACTTTTAAGAAAATGAGGCAAAAGAAATATTCTATCTTTCTGACATTTTTCTCTTTCTCCTAAAATATGTTTAAAAAACGAAAAATATTTTGACAGCAACTATACATCCATCCCAGTTTTGTCTTAAAAGATCACTTCTTCCCTGAACCATGAGAATTAAATGCATAATCCCTTTCACAGCAATATATGCTGGAGATTAAAGAAATAACTATCTTTCATAATTCACGTATAGCAGGAGTGAAAAATAATCTGTTATTATCTAGAGCAAAGAAAGTAATTTTTATCCAGACATGAATACTTAATCATTAGACCAAGTGATGTTGCCCATATTAATACAGACAAAATAAATCAGCCTTCAATTCTACTGCAGCCCTTAAAATAAAAGGAAGATAAATCATCTGTTTGCCATCATGAAAAAGATCTTTTATAGAATGAGCTTGCAGTGACTGTCCCCCAAAATTAGAAAGGAGGATTAGTTTGATTCAGAGAGGAAAAATTAATTATACAAGTTTTGCTGATACCTGCTGGTCTGCCAATGCAACATGATAGAAAGACAGTTTCTTGGGTTTGGGAGCACAGACAGGCTTGACTTTATTTTTTTTCTTTTATCCTTTTCAAAACAGAATGTCCTGGAGCAGTGGGACAAAACATTATATTCTGAGGTCTCCAAGTCCTCATCTCTCAGTGCTATGGTTCACATGGTAGCTGATCAGCATCAATGAAAGTAAAGGGCATCCAGTAGTCTTAAAGACAAACCCCAATAAAAGATACCTTACCCTGGCAATCAGTGGTAAATGTAGAGGTCACCTCCTTTAGCAGCAGACAGCCTGGGGGAAGGGATGGATTCAGCAGCCATGCAGGAGATCAATATGAATGTGTTTGTTTGTGGGGTTTTTTACCAAAATTTATGTTCATATTATTCCATATTACTGATAGAAAGGATCAGGAATTCACCAGAAAGGGGATTTCATGGAATTGTTTTGCTTTACTTGTCCTGTGAGTCACACATCAGGAATATTAATGTCTTGGAAATGTTGTTTTTTTAAATGCTTATGTAACCAAAAGAAATCATAACTTGGTACCTACTGTTCATGCACCCAAGTAGTCAAAAAGTTTTAATATATATTCTTGGTGTATTTGTTTTCAAATTTGGACTTTTGGCTGGGGACAGATTGCAGGCTTACCAAATATGTCAAACAGACTGAGAGCTGCCATGGGTGCTTTAGTAATTTTCATACACAGAGTGACCAAATATAATATGTTGTTTTTCTTCTGTGTTCTTTGACAGGCATAGTCCAAGCAGACTAAAGAGTATAACACAAACCATCAATGAATCTCTAATGCATCATTTCTACCACATCTGACACATAATTTTCAACAAACTGATCCAGCTATACCAGTAGAAGGTTTGGCTGCAGATTATGGTGCCACACAGACGTGCACAACAGAGCTGTGTGTGAAACTCAGATACATTGCATGGCCTGTCCAACCTTTATTTAAAAAAAAAAAAAAAAAAAAAGTATAGGGTTAACTTTACGGGAGGAGATTGAGAGATCTCTAGAAAGGGAATAGACCTACCACATTTATAGTGAAGGCTGTAGTGTAATTTATACAGAAGTAACAACTGAAGGAGAGCTTCCTTCAGTTACTTTGGTGTCTCTTGATCACGATGAAGACAGATGAAAAGTCATGAGAATGGGAAATATGTAATGCATGTCCACTAACTACTCTGCTGAGGGTCACAGATAAGATACTGCTAAATCTGTACCTGCTTTTGTGGAACCCTTTTTATTCGTGTTCATAAAGTACCTCCAACAGTGCTTCCTTGTAAAGGCGTGGTTCCTTTTAATAAACAAGATTCTGACGGGATAAGGCAATTCTGGGAAAACAGAAACAGCCCAGTGGGGAAGTTTCAGGCTGGACAAGAGGAAATATTTCTCTTGAATACATGCCATGGATGGAAAGTCAATAGATTAATAAAACAAGATAATAGTGAAGATGAGTTCTAAAAAACATTCGTAGTTGATGCAAAATATTTCTAGTCAAGGTGTGAGAGCAAACCGCCAAAATATCAGAAAAATTGCAATGTTTTTTTATCAGGTCAACATTGTCATGAGGATAACATCCAAAGCGAATACATGCTTGTGTATGTATATGAAAATAATCATACAATTTTATTTATTTTATACTTACACTACTTAAAATTAATGCTTCTGCAATATTTTGGTAATGTGCAACAAAATAGTGGGTTCACAGAGCACAATGGAGGAGAGCTCTTTAAGGTAATATGTGAGTTTAAACATATTTATAGTAGTAAAAATCCAAACATAGCCTACAAGCATGCAAAAATAAGAGTGAGGAAATTAATGCATAAAAGTTTTCTTTTTTTGCAGTATCTAAACTAAGCTTGCAATGCCTACATATGCTTGGAAAGAAAGAGATGCCATTAGAAAACAGGGAAGAAACATTAAAGAAAAATAGCTAGCCAAGGAAGAGTTCATACTACAAATAATTTCATTATTAAACCTCAAAATATTTGGACCTTAAGTGTTACTTCCTTGTGTTGAAAGGTTCATCATCAAGAGACCAAAGGGACACTTTGAAGGTCTTCTGCTGCAGAAAGAGAAATCTGGCACAATTTAATTTCACAGGACTCATTCTCAGTTATTTCTAAAAGATTAGTTAGAAACATTTCTATTACAGTCCTTGGGGAATTTTAGCAGAGTGGAACCAAAAACCTGCTATAAGCAATTCACTGACTTCAGAAGAGCTCAGCAGATAACAAGGACTCAGGGGTTTGACCTTTGCCCTGTAAGAAAAGGAAGAATATTTGGGATCAACTTGCCTGCTTAGCAAAAATGTGCCTGAGACACTTCCTCATCAGGAAAGGAAAGGAGAGTGTGACCTCTGTCATATAAGAATTAATGTTTTGTGTTTCCTTACATTATACTTCAACTTTGTTGAAAAGTATGTATATTTATAATATTTATTACAATGTAACATTTATATATGAATACTGTCCTCACAGTCATTTCTCACCCTTCAACTCCTACATCTCTGCTTCAGGAGTATATTTATTTTTTTATCACTGTAAGCATAAGATTTGACTTCTAGATCTAAAGAGAATTTTACTTTCTAGCTCTGAACAAAACTGTAAATATTAAACCTTTCTGCCTTTGACAAAACCTTGTTCAGCTTATTTTTGTCTTATGTATTTGTGAGAAAGTTGTGCATCTATAAGAAAATAGGAGAGTAACTGAAAAAGAAACTTGTTTCCACTGCAGACTAGATAATTAACAAAAACGCTGATATCTTAATTGGGGGGAGGTGTTCTTTGTTTCTTTAGTTGTGACTTCTGAACTTACAAAGATAATATGTGGTGAGTTTGGGTTTGTTTTCTTTGGGCAGGTTGATTGGGTTCTTTGGTTGGTTTTGTTGTTGTTGCTGTCTATTGTTTGTGGGTTTTGTTTCTTTGTGAGGTATGTGGTGTGATAGCTGCTCTTCTTTGTTGTTCTTTTTCTTCCAAAGATGATAATTCAATTCACACACCGGAATGGAATGGAATGGAATGGAATGGAATGGAATGGAAAATTAGAATAGAATAGAATAGAATAGAATAGAATCATTCCAGTTGGAAGGGATTTACAAGGAGCATCTAGTCCAACTGCCTGACTCCTTCACTGCATCATCATGACTAGGTTAAAGTGTATTATTGAGGGCATTGTCTAAATGTCTCTTGAACACTAAAGGACACAAGGCATCAACCATTTCTCTAGATAGCCTTTTCCAGTCTTCAGGCTCTTTGAAACCAAGTATTCCAAATGCTTCATCTATATCCCTTAACTTTACCTTAAACTGAAGAAACCATGGAAATTTACAACAGGAAAAAGAAAACTGTGGCACAAAACCATCTTTGAAGATCCCACAAGAGGCATATACTGCTTGTATATCACAAGTATAAAACATTCAGTCGGTTCTCCCAGATAAAGCATGCCACTCTGTTGTCACAATTTTAAAGACCCAAGAATACCCTTAAAATAAGAAACAGACTCTCCACATGATCTCCTCAGGTGTTTGTTCAATAGCAAAGGCTTTCAGTGGATTAAACAGAAGAAAACGAAGGCTTGTTTCCTTGACTGGGTAAAGGAAGAGATGGAAAGGGAAGAGGTAGGACCCTCTGAGGAAAGCTGCTGTGCCATGAGCCTTCCTCTTGCTGATCCAGGCTGGAAAAATCCCTGCTCCAGAAAATACATGAATTATTAGAGTCTTACACACCAGCGTAACCTCAAATGCCCCAAATTCTAAGGGCGTTGCAAAGTTAAGGAGGACTGTGGGGAGTGTTGGTGGGGGGGATGTTTCTGGTTTTAATACCAAACTTTGGGAAAGTTACTGTAGAATCTCAAAATAGAGGAGGCAATAAGGTGGAATAAAATCATTCTTCCCATATTTTCATCCACCCCTATCTCAAGGGAGAAATAAAACTACTGAGTATCTGCCATCAGAGAGAACTCCTCTATTAAACATCCCTGGCAAACTCACTGTCCTGGTGGTTATGTCTCTAGGAATATATCCAGAAGAAAAATGGCCTTGTGTGTGCATCCTGTGAAACCAAATGTCACAGTGAAACCTTGGATCAGTACATTTTTTCAGGTAATACTGAACTCATTGTCACTAGCTAAGGAAACCTGACTGTCTCCAAGCCTGCTAGGGTCCATGCTGCTGTTCTTTGCAGGGATCATGCTGACATCCCTCCCACAGTTTGCTGATAAAGCAGATGAAATCTTTGTCACAAGCCACAACACCTGCCATAACTCCCTATCTAAAATTAAAATCTGAACCTTGTGGCTCATCTTTTTCCTCTCTTTTGTTTTATACATCAGGGGATTAGATCAGTAATTCAGACTATTTGACTGTTTTACTGGAGCTTGCCAAAAATCTGGCTTCTCACACCTTTTCTAAAAAGAAATAACACTTAGAGATTTTGGTGAAATAAGCTGGAGTCTCAGGCACACGACACTGCACATTATGTAGTGGCAGGGAGAAGAAAGGAAAGGATAAATAGGCAGGAAAGGCTTTTGTGAATAATAAAGAGTGAGATGGATAACTGATCTTGTACAGATTCAGTGGAAAAAATCATGTGAGTTGCATGAAAGAAAAAAAAAAGATGGAATAATAACTATTATTTTATTCAAAATGGTAAATTTCTGTGTTTTAGTGTACATTTCTCCTCTCTCCAAATGTAGCACACTGGTGTAATAAAAAGCATGAATCCAAAATTAATAGACCAAGAAGGTATTTTCGTATCTATCCACCATGATAAATTAACAGACTTATAAACAACTAAAAGAAAAAAAACTCCAAGAAAATAAAATCTTAACTATAGAATGTCTTCTCCATCTGTACAGTACAGACATCAGATTTTGATTAACTGTGATACAGAACTAATCTTTTCAATTAATGCAAATGAGCTGCACTTTTATGTAGACTGTTACCAGAGGGCATTCAATGATATTTTTATTCACTACATTTGACCTTAAAAATGTTTTGTAGTCATCAAGGATACAATTTTTCACACAGTGGGGATGTAGGAACAGCTAATTAAGTGGTGTTTAATGACATTTGTTCCTTAAAGGAGGGCTGATTAAATGTAGCATGTAATTTTTTACCAAATCAAGCAATTCAGCCAATTTCCACATGTGCTTAATAAGCTAGGCCTTAATGATTACACCTCAGTCACAAAGATTTGTGGGCTGCTAAATGTAATGTTACATATTTGCAAACCCTAGTTGGTTAGAATGCAGAATTCTGATTTCTTTTTCCAACTGTATTGGTTTTTGAGAACAAAGGAAATTTTGTCTGTTCTACCAAGTGGAATACATTCTATATTCACTTGTGAGCAGTTGCTGCAAAGAAACTGAGAAAGAATTTCTCAAATGCAGAGTTTTCTGAGATCTAGGTTTGGCCATCCTAAACTGCCCATTGAAAGCAAAAACACAGCTTGCTTTGTCTTTGAGCTCTGACCAGCATCGCTGGTTTTGAAAACGCTGGTTTTGAAAATCAACCTGCCTGCCTGTCAGCAGAGCACACATGGTCTGAGACAAACTGAAGAATGTAACAAGGGTGAGTGAGCAGGTGAGTAAGCTCAAACATTAGGAAAGCTGGAAGAGGTAGAACAGGTAGGGGTTTTTTCCCACTGAAAATCAAGCACATTGTTTTCACCATATTTAGGAGAGTTGAATAATTGCATTTCACCAGGAATTGCTGACCTTATTTTACTGTATTACACATACTAGGATGTGCATTGTCTTGATGCCTTATGGCGGAGTGCTTCCTAGGAGATCAGTGCTACAACCACAGCACTGCACACAAATATCCCTCCTGTTTCTCCAGAGGGACACTGGCATTCTGCAGGTTTCCTATCCCATCTGCTATGAAGGTGTCATGCAGATGTTAGGATTCCCAAACAGCACCAACACTTCTGTCTGGGCAGCAGAGTTACACCCTACAAGGCTAATGTGGGGTGAGTGGCACAGGTACAACCCCACCTCGAGTGGTCTGTGTAGATTTGGGCACCTCAACATGAGAAGGACATGGAACTGTGGGTGTGTCCAGAGGAGGGCAA
>VZSR01000824.1:5382384-5463018 GCA_013398615.1 Brachypodius melanocephalos
ATCCAGCTGATGGAATGTCTAGGATCCTGAGTCACACAGCTGGGATTGATGGAGTTACGTTTTTATAGATAGGTTTTCCCTACACTAAAGATATGTTTCTTACTTTCTATACAAATTAGTTATGCACAATCTGTTCTTTCAGACTCTGGAAATGGTTGGAGGCATCAGGACCTTGGGTGGTTTTCTTTCCCTCTACATTCCATGCCCACATCCTGTGCTTGCACTGGACTGTGGACTGTGGACTGTGGTGTGCTTGTCTGTAGGAACATCAACAACCATGTTTGTGCTGGAAAAGTACTACCCTACCTCTGTATGGCCCCTTCTCCAGCCATAACTTGTTCTTTCCCACAGTGTGTTATTACCAACAATCTTTGATAATTACCAATGATTCTTGTAGTGTTACCAACAATCCAGCCAATCAAGGATTGATGTTTGAGCCATACACATTAAACCCTTGTCTTCTGGGATTCTCTAACCATTATAACAAAGTCTTCCTACGCACTGACAGCATTTCAGTTGGAAAAAAAAGAAATAACCTGTTGATTCCACTTTAATAAAAGGCTTAGTGGAACTAGACTCATTTTGGCTATTGACCTCGCTGACACTAAAGGTTAAAGTGCCAACTCATCAGCAGAAATGGCCACTCAATACCAGACTCAGCATTTCTGAGAACTCCAGCATCAATCACCATTGACTGCCAACAGCTGATAACAAGGACCTGCTCAGCAGACATTCTGAGCCTGGGTCTTCACAATTCTGGGAAGGAAGCCTATAATTACAACCACAGAAGCCAGAGATGAGAGGGAGATCTTGATGATCAGCTAGTGTATCTCTCTCTAAAGGAAACTTGACTTCTCATAATATGTTTTCCTCCAGATGTGTCCAGTCTCATCCAAAAATATTTTTACCAATAGCTTTTCTATCACATTTCTTCTAAGATTATTCCACAATAGATTTCATGGCTGGGAACTAAACCCTAATATACAGATTAAATGTATTCAGAATCATAGAATCATTTAGGTTGGAAAACACCTCTAAGATAATTGAGTCCAGCTGTTTACTCAGCATCAGCGTGTTCACCACTAAACCATATCTCCAAGTGCCATATCCACAGGTCTTTTTGATGGCTTCATATAAATTTTTCTCATGAACTCTTCATATGAACTGATAAGATACTTCTAATAGAGTTCTTCATGAAGCCTGGTAAAATCTCCTTAATTACTACTTTATTTAATATTTACTACCTGTGAGTTTTCTCGTTAAGGGGGGATAGGTTTTAAGCTGGTCTTTCTCCCTCTGTTGCTATTGCTTGCTTTACTCCATCAATGCTTTATTCCATAATTCAAAGTCACATGCCATTGAAATTTCATTTGACACATTTCTTTAAGATTTGTGTCATTTGAACCTGCGACTAAGGCATGGGTTCAGCATTCTTTAAACCTCATTTATTGACTCATACTGAGTAACATATATGAGATTCAGTTTCACATGACAGTGCAATTTGTAAAATAAGTGGCAGATATTTCTATTTTGGCCTGTTTATGCTAGGGGGTCTCCAGGGAAGATTTGAGAAATAGTTAATAAAAAACCACAGGGTGAGAAATTATCAAAAGATTAAAATAATCACAATCATGCTATGATTAATTCTGACACAGTATTGTCTTTGGCAAGACCTGTATATTGCTTTTAGTAGAAGACTTACTAGTTAAATTCAGATCCAAAGAAAATGTTTCCTGATGCTTTATCTTTGCTTTGAGTTTCTTGAAGTTGCTTGTGACAGCTATTGTCTTACAATACCACAAACACTATTTTTCATCAGAAAATTCTAAGTATACTCAGTTGTGCAAATCATATTTCTAAACAACTGATTTATGTCTTTGTATACTGGTCCCCATATGTAGTGGCCCCCATATTTAGTGGCCCCAAGCAACATTAGCACTTGCCTGTGATATTTGAGTCCTGGGATCCCAAATTATCATTGTTCAGTCTCAGAGCAGAAGTAACTATTTTAGTATAAAAATAAACTACTTTATGTGTGAAAGCCCAGAGATCACTTTTTAAGGCAGAGTGGGTTCTCTAGCTGGAGAAAGTGCTTAACTGATTTGCTCCACTTGTACATGATTTCATGAAAAAAAATGAAGTCCTAAGATTAACAAAGTTTGAGATTTTTTTAAACATAAAAGTTATTTAATTGATTCAACACAAAGTTGCAAATTTAGTCGTACATTATCTTTGAACTAATAAAAATTATTTTCACCAGAAAAAGTTGATTTGCTGTTTTAAGTACATTGATTTTTTTTCTTTTGTATTTCACTTAAATCAAGAGACTACAAATTCAATTAGTTTTGTTACCTAGTTTCAATGTTGATGCTGGAGTTAGTAAAACTCTGCAAGGTCAAATATCACCAGCCTTTCTTTTTCATCCATTCTTGAAGAAAATGCATTAAATGGCAGTGGCAATGACTTAATATCACGTAATAGTAGGTATTCAGTCTGAGTTTTTCTTATACACTCTAAACACAGTGCATTTCTCATTCAGTCTGTGTAGGGAGGAGGACTCACATGATTAAATATGTGTGTGCATTTGAGCTAGATAATGAACGCGTTCGTTAACATGTGTAATAAAACACAAGATGCGAAAGTCTGCATAGGAAAGATTTCTGAATCCCTTTTGTGACTGCAGCTCAGGCTCCTTCCACATGGAAAGAATGGAGTTCACATCATTTCTTTCAGATACACCACTTCTCAGATTCACTTCTTGTCTTTTCTGCGAACTTTGCCTACCAAAAGATACCTTTTTCCCATAACTGGAAGATTTTACAAACTAGAATACTTCTCTTTCTGCTTTCCTTTTCCTCAAACATCAGACTTTTTCACTGATAAGAGAATTTTCCTATAAGCAAAGAGAAGTGTGGCATCCCTGGCACCAGCTGAGCTTTGGAATTGCCTAGGCAGCTTTCTTTTTCAACAGGTGTCCAAGCAGGATATCTTGGCTCCATGGTGCTGTTTCAGCACTAACTTCATTGGCAGTAGCCACAAACATTTTCAGGATAAGAAACAGGTGTTTAAACATGCTTCACTGGGCAGAACGAAGAACAATTCCCTCCCTGGTGTCAATGTACATGATCTATTCAATGGTTGCTACTTTCTGATCAAGAATACGTGCACTCATGCAGTGGAGAGCAATCCATCTGGTTTTGTAATCAGGAATGAGTTGCTGAAATAGAAAGTCATTACTTTGGCAGCGAGGAGGGGAGTAGTGTCTGGCAACTGGCTGAGCATGTTTTGCTTAACTTTAAAACCAGCTGAACACTGGAAACATGGCTAGAATATATGAGAGTTGGGTTTTTCTTTTCATATAGGGGAAGCATATGTAAGTGAGAAAAAAAAATTGAAAGATGAAATGAGAAGCCTAATTAAATTGAATTAAAATAAATCTTTTAAGAATCAAATTCTTTCCCAGTGTCTCTTCCAGAGGGAATAAAGTTGTGCTGACTAATGTCAGCTGAGGGTTTAATTATGCAGCTAGAATCACAGTATAATTTGGGTTGGAACAGAACATTAAAGGTCACCTAGTCAAACCGCACTGCAATGAGCAGGGACATCTGCAACGGGATCAAGTTTTCAAAGTCCTGTCTAGCTTGACCTTGAATGTTTCCAGGGATAAGGCCCATCTCTGGGCAATCTCTGCCAGTGCCTCACCATGGTCATTGTAAAAATGTCTTCCTCATATCTAGTCTGAGTCTATCTTCTTTTAGTTCAGAACTGTTGCCTCCTGCCCTGTCACAGCAGGCCCCAATAGTAAGGGAGTCCCCATCTTTCTCACAACCCCTTTTCAAGTACAAAAAGGCTGCAATGAGTTCAACCTGGAACCTTCTCTTCTACAGGCTGAACAACCCCAGATCACTCAGTCTGCCTTCATAGCAGAGGTGCTCCAGCTATCTGATCATTTTTATTGGATGCAGGGCTCCATTTAGGGCCCTGTGAGAGTGGAGTAGCAAGAAAGAATCACCTCCCCCAGCCTGCTGGCCAAGCTTCCTTTGATGCAGCCCAGGACACGATTTGCTTTTCTGGCTGCAAGCACACGTTGCCAACTCACGTCCGGCCTTCTACACCCTCGTACCCCCAAGTTCCTCTCAGTAGGACTGCTCTGAGTTTCATCATTCCCCAGCTGATATTTGACACCACATGTTTCCCCAACCCAGTCATGGGACATTACTCGTCCTTGTTTAACCTCATGAGGTTCACATGGACACACTTCCCAAGCTTGTGCAGGTCCTTTCCTTCCAGCATGACACAGCTTGGTGTCATCAGCAAACTTGCTGAGGGTGAGCTCAGTCCCAGTGTGCATGTCTTTGATGAAGCTGTTGAACAGAACTGTTTAAAATACCGTATTTAGAATCCTGTAGTCACACTACAAAGTCTGCATTACCCTTATTTTACTGGAAATACCCAATTTCCTCTTTCAAATATAGAAAAATGTTTAAGCTGCTTTCTTGCAACAGCTGTTGGCAAATACTGCCCTCCCTAAGGGTGATAACAGTGCACAATGCAACACCTGCATTACCTAGAAAAGCTCAAAATTGGCTTTGATGAAGAGAAGGGGAGAATGATTTTGTGATGAATGGCATTTAGCACAGTGCCATAGTGGTGGCCATGGGAAAGCAGCTATGTTTCCACCTATGAAACACAGAAAAAGCTTACTAGTATTGTTACTTTTATTTACTAGAAGTAGTAAATTAAATGACATTATATTCTTTCTTTTAATAAATAAGTAAAAGTGCTCTTTTATTTACCTTTGCTCAAGAATTAAACTAAAAATCAGTACCCCACCACTATGAATTCAACCCAATGGTAGCATAGCATAAATCACGGTGATTCTTTTGTGCTCTACATCTTTATGCCTCTATGAAATGCATCTTTTTGCAACATCAAATTTGGCATCTTAGACCTAAAAATTGTTTGTGCCTTCAGTTTGCACATTATTTTCTTTCATACAGATAGATATAGAGGCAGTCATAGAGGAGCTATGGAGTAGATACTGAAGAAGACAAAAACAAACAATTAGAGCAAACTCACTTTAATTTTTTTTTAATTCACTGAAGATGACATTATTAAGAAAATGTTTATATTTTTAGATAAGGTATTTTATAGAACACGGAGCAGTTTCAGAGTTGTTTTCCTAGTTCAAAAGACCATAAGGAATGCATGAACAATATAATTTAAAACTTACAACTGGATCAAAGTTCAAAATGTATAAAATTCAGTACATGAATTCAAGAAAGTAAAGAAAATTATAAAAGTGGACAAGGGAGATAACATCAAATTTCTTAGCTTAATAGTCTCTTCCTTCATGAGGAAAAAAAAAAGCCAAAAAAATACTATGCTTATTTAGTACAGAAACATGACTGCTAGGAATTCAAATGCACTTATCAACATGTCCTTAATCTGAGTGCATTTGGGAATTGTGAGCTCTTACAGATTTAGGAATGATTGGGAAATTGTCAGACCAGTTTTTCTGATATTTTAGTACTACCTCTCAGAAAAAGAAAACTGACTGATGGTGAGTAATTTTGCATGAGAAGACTAGATGAGTTATCTCATTGATGGGTTGTCAGTTTGACATGTCTGCAACAGTAAAAAATTCTCCAAACCCTTATTCCCGTGGTAATTAAGATTATTTAGACACGGAAAACCCAACAACCTACCCCGTGAAATTAATTCCCAAACCAAATAAATTTAAGATCATACACAAAAACCCAAAACATTAAAGTTAGTGGGGAAACTTCCATCACTAAATCAAAATTCCCACATCAGAGAATTGCTTGGAAATTTGAGGATTTTAATAGGGCATTCAAAAGGTTTGATGCTATGAATCCATGAGCACTTAGAGTGCTCCTTTGGCAAATCCATGCTTAATCCACAGCTCAGATACAGAGAGAAGCTCCCGTTCCCCTCAGTAAAAAGGTGCATTAGAAGGGGAAAAGAATCAAGAAAGGCAGCAAGCATGATCAGAGGCATGGAAGAGCTCTTGCAACCAAGAAGAAATAGCAAAACTTCTTATGAGAGCTCATTTAAAGGAGATGTGACAGGTCTGCAGAGCCATGAGGGGCGTGAAGCAAATGGACTGGGAACCACCTTTACTCTGTCTTCAGTGTAAGATCTGAAGGCAATCAAATAAAGTGAGTCAGAACCCAGTTCAAAATGGAAAAAAAAAAAAAAAAAAAAAAAAAAAAAAAAAAAAAAAAAAGGAGGATTTAGTAATTCACACAACAGGTTGTAGATCTGTATAACTCCTTGAGAAAGGATCTCAGGGAATGCAAGGCAGTTTCACTGGTTTAAAGGAAGATTGGAAAAATAGGAGAAGTATCAATTAGTGATTATAATATATGCTTAAATAGAGACACTACTATTGATCTGTTCATATTTGCTTCTGTGCTTCCACTTCCAGCAGTGGTTGAAAACAAAGTGGAGGACTAAATGAGTGGTTTCCTGAAGCAGTGCAACCAATTTTTATATATGTTTAGAGGTTATAGATAACGAGTCTGTTCTTTAAAATGTTAATTAATTATGTCATTCTCAGAATAAAACAAATAACTCCTTCTTGGTTTTAAAAAATCTTCCAGGAATGTCACAAGTTTACTTTTTGTTTCCATTTCTCAGACAAGTAAACTGACTTTACAAGAAGAGAAATATTTAATTTTATTTTCCAGGATTTTATTGTAGAATTAGTTTGGTGAGTAGAATCCATTTTGTTACACTGATAATAGGAAAAAGACTTCAGATGAAAAAATTTTATCAGAGTTGCAGAGAACAGAGATACCCATGATGTCATTTGTGGCTATACAATTTCTTTCCCATAAGCTTGTCAGCCCATATTAATGTTTGCTTTTGTCACTATGGAACTTGTTAAATATGGCAGGAAACTTGGGAGAGTAATATGAGCTGCAATTTATTCTCATCCCATTGCAGTCTGCAGTCAGAGTGACTTTATCCTTACACATCAGATTTTGTTGGGGAAGAAAGATGTTGGGATTTTGTTTTTCCCCATTAAGTGAATGCAGAAGAATCTAATACGACTTGCATTGTTCCTTGCAAAATAATAAAAACATAAATGAGATGTGTCAGACAGATCCTACTGTATATTCATGCAGACATCTACATCTATTCTGGTGTATTGCTAAAGAAAACAACCCTGCATTGTTTACAGTATTTTATTTTTTTTAAATTGATGTAAATGAGCAATTGAAACTAAATTACTGAGACATGCTTTCTTCCTATTGCAGTTTGACTCACCCATATGTTCCAAAATGGAGGTCTCTTCTGCTCAGGCAAAAAATCTCACAGAGGAATTATTGATGAGTTATGAATCACTCAATTTCTCTGAAAGAAAGAGGATTGGTTTTGTAGTCTTGCATCTTTTGGTCCTTCCTCACCTTTAATGACATTCACATAGTGCCAGATGGAATAAGTGTCATGAGATATAGGAACAGTTTGAAACAATCAAAGCCTCTTTTTCAGAAGACTACAGAATCTTAGAAGGAGAAAGCCTATAAACATATGGTGTTTAGACAGGTGCTCTGTAAAATACAGCTTTCCTCAGGTGAAGCTGCTGTCAATGCTTTTAATCAAAAGACTACAAAAAAGCATATTGTTTGTCCTTTTTCTTTCCCCTTTCTCTCACTTGTGCTGGGTTTTTTCCCCATCTTTTTTGAAAAATGAAAATCAGTCCACCTTTTGTGCTTCTATGTGTGGGATTTGTTTGATTTTTTGGTTTTGGGTTTTTTCACAAAATAAAGTAAGAAAGCAAGGGGAAAGGATAAAATATTCTAAAAACCATCTAAGAAGTATAGGAAAATTTTGAGGACAAGGAAGATACAACTTCTTATTGACCAAGGAAGGAAATAGAAATGACTTGATCTTTCACTCACTAACAGCCCTGCAGAGCTCTCATCAGCCTCTTTTGAGGTGGCTGAGCAGCAGCATGGACTTGCTGGGAGCAAGATCTGTTGAATATTAAAGGAGTATAGGCCTTCGTTTTGGTTTGAATTTAAAGGGTGTATGGTGTGTTTATATGTGTGTGTGTCTGTATGTATAGATAAACACACGGGTCTGCCTCAATACAGAGATTTCATTGTCATTATTGGAACATCAGTCCTTCTCCTCTTCATTTACTACTAAATTACTACTGAATTCTAACAAATTTATGCCCTAGACCTGCAGTGTGCCTTCTTACTCTCTTACTTGAGTCTAAGATTTCAAGTGTCCCTACAATTTCACTGTACAGATGTATGTCATGGAATGCAGGTTCTGAGGAAAAACTCCCTAAGAAACACACAAAAAGTGAGTGTTATTCTCCTCCAGACTGATTCAGTTGAGCTTGGGTTTCTATGTTCAATGCCTACATTTTTGCTGGATATCCAAGCTCCTATAAGGTATCAGGGCAGTCTAGGTTTGCACATACATATATAGTACTATCTAAATCCCTGTAGATCATTCAAGAAACCTCCATTCAAAAGACAATTGGGGAAAAAAAATGAAAAATTGTGTCCCAGACACCCAGACCATTTTGCAGACACCCCTGGAGATGAGGAAGGATGGTCTAAAGTTTTTGAGATATTCCTGGGCACATACCTGGGCTACTGAGTCAAGCCTGTACTCAATAGAGCCCTGATTGCAACATATCTAAAGTTCTACTGCCTGGTCAATTGAAAGAAGAGCTCCAGTTAGGTCTTTGCTGAGTGCAAGGAGAGCAGGCAGTCCTAGACAGACTGTGCAGAACTGGATACACCTGTGCCAAAATTCAGTTGTCTTACTCTGAAAATAGATACAACTCTGGAGGCACAGTTTAGCTGCAGATATGTAGGTGTCTACTGCTGTGTGAAATATCCTTGCCTAACCTCCTCTGGCTTTAGATATTGGTCTTCTGTAGGTCTGTGTACCCAGTATCCAAGCCCAGGTGCCCCTGTGGGAAGAGGCCAGGAGCTGTCCTGTGCTGGACACAGCATCTTCAGCCAGCTCCAACAACCCCACTTCAGGTCACATCTCAGTCCAAAACTGTTTTCCCTCCAGTCTGGATCTGTTTGAGATGTGGAATCCACCCACTCTATTAAAATGTCCAATATCAACACTCTAGATCCTCAGGGAATTAAAATCCCACTTGCACCTGCAGGTGTCTCAATCATGCCATTTTCCTCTTAAGTATGCGTTTTTTAATCTATCCTCAAAAGAAATCTACTAATCTATAATTTTCTATAATAATTTGAGTACTAACTTCAAGCACAAGATGCATGAGAAGCTGCCAATTTATTTTGAAAAAGGATGGGGAGATATAGTGTCCTGTAGCAAGATGACATCCTGATGCTTAAAACACTTTAGTCAATCATTTTAGACTGCTGCATCTCTAGATAAGATCTGCTTTATTTTTGTTGTATAATAGCAAAATGATTACAGCTTCATTTCCAGCTGGATCTTTAGCCACTGGTTCTATGCAAGTAATAATTCCTCTTTTTCTCTCCATCCTTCTTTATTCTTTCTTTTTTTCCTTTTCTCCTCTTTTGCACTTTCTTTTTTTCCTTTTTTAGTTTTTTTTTTTTTTCCTTTAACCTTTTTCATCTTTTCAAACCCAGTAGCTGGGTTTCCCTCCACTATCTGAAATAATCGGTATATAGAAGTCCCATGCTGTTAATCAGCTGTTTCTGAATTTATATCTTCCTCTATTTCTTTTTCTTAATTGAGAATTTACCCTCTGACAGAGTTTTCCACGTTTCCTCTGAATTTGATTTGTCTGTCAGAAGCGAAGAGAAGAAAATCTCAACCGATTTTAGGCTGGGTGTTTTGAGCAAGTGGAGGGAGGAGCAGGGAGCCATTGATGCTGGCGTGCACAGCAGTGCTGGGAGGTTACCAAGCAACGAGACAGAGATGTGTCACAGGGGCAGGGGAGATGGGGAAGATGAACAAAAGTGTGGACAAAGGATTCGACAAGATGAAGGGAGGCATCACGATTGCCTGACCTCTTCCTTACTTCCAATCTTGAGCCGCAGTGGTGCCCATAAATACAGGCTGTGCAAAGCAGCCCAGTTTATTTACCTGGAGCCTTGGAGGCAGCAGAGATGTAGAAAGCTTGGAGAGTGATCTTGTCATCGAAGGATTGTTCTGTCAAGAGTCCACTGTGTAAGCAAAAGGGGGAAAATTGTGCATATGAACACAAAAAAGTACATGTTTGTCACTGGGAGAGAGGCAGCCATCATATGAACATCTTGTATTATACACAGACTGAAAACTATTAGTCAGAACCTGATTTGACTTCAAAGGATTCACAGTCCTTAGAATGGATTAAATTTGGAAATTAGATTTGCTTTGGTTTATAAATTTCTTTAAAATTGCTCTTGCACCAATTTATCATATCTTTGACTCCACCTAAATAATTGAGATTAAATAGGTCTTCTCAAAATAAGAGACAAAAGTTGTGATGTAGAATCCTTATCTGCTTGCTTCAGTTTTGCAAGAGAATTCGTGTCTGTCAGACCTTTTAAGTATCTTCTATTCCCTTATTAGCTTTCCAAGCTTGAACAAACCGGGATACAGTAAATGTTTAAGGAACCATATTTCCTTTTTGGATAGTAATATGGCAAGATAAAACATCAACAGCTGTCTTCAGCTCCTCCCAAACTCTTTAAGCCAACTTAAATAAACCACTGATAAACACAGGAACCTCATATTATGTTTCTCTGGAAGGAAAGATTACTTAAAAGCATCCTAAATATGCAAGATATAGGGGACAGGCGTAGTTCATGAGATTATTAAATCAGTTTAAATTCATGGGCTTGTCTTCATTTGTGGGTATCAACTGTTAGAATTTACAGCATTTCTTCTAAAGTTCTGCATAAGTATTTTGTATTGCCTGATATTTTCTCAAGATGTTTATTTTGAAAATTGTAACATATATGTAATAGTAAATGCAAAATATTCTGAAAGATCTTGAAGCTCTTTTCCTTAGCATGCCTCTTTTTCAGCTTTTATTTATATTTTTCCTCAACACTGTGGGAAATTGAGAACTGATTTTTGAGCCTTTGACTACGATAACCCAGCAATTCATGTGAAAAAGTCGAATTTTTTTTAGGTCATTATGACAGAGTGATGTTTTTAGAGCCTGAGGTTCAGGGAAATGTAGGAATTTCTTTCTCCTTGGAAAAAAAGCCAAAAAATGACAGTGACCATTTCAAGATACTATGTTCCTCAGTAGGTCCTCTCTTAGTGGAATATAAAAGTTTGAGCAAAGAAATAACTCTAAATGTTGCTAAGTCAATGTCTGAAGCACCTCTGACATACAAAAGACGGCTTCCTTGTTATTCAGCTACCATTTCAAAGTGTTTCCCCAAGGTTAGCTTGAGGGTGAGCTGCACCAGCAGGAGACTCCATCATGTGGTCTCAGCATTTTTCCACTACATCTTAGTGGCAATTCATGTCACACATTATTCATTATAGAGCTCAGGGACTCCCAGACCTGCCAATTGAGAGGTGTGTCACCTGCACTTTACAAGCTACAGAAACATGGCCTGATCTCTTAGCCCTTATAAATTCAATTTCTGGGCAGCCTGTAGAGTCAACAGGTTGCCACGTGATCGGCCTCTGTTAAGCTTTCACAAAAGCTTCTACAGGGGAGAGCACAGACCTGTATTATAATATTTTTACATATCTCCCTCAGTAGCTAGTAGAAACATTACTGAAGTTAAAGATGTGCCATCAACCAAATAAAATGCATTTTTTAGACTTGAAATTATCCACCCAGTTCATTTTCTTTTGCCCTGCTTGCCCTGAGGATGGTGTTCAGATTGTGAGATGCTCTATTTGGGGCTGCAATGCCGCTTGTTTATCAGAATGGATGTATACACCATGCACACATTAGAGCCATGCATATGGCCATCAGGATAATTGGAAGAGAAATAAAAGGTACAGATTGCATCTGCCAGTGAAACAACCTCCTACAGCCCTAATTTTTTAAAATAAATAAATAAATAAATGTAAATTCACAACTCAGTTATCTCTGAGTAAGACATAAGCTGGTATTTGTTCCCAAACAAGATGATCATTAAGGAAATTTATGTTACTTAAGAAAACATATATACTTCTGAGATGAAATAACAGGAAAACAAACTGATTGAGTAAAACCTGTGGGAGTGAAATAGAATATTGTAAATTGAGAGACCAGACTGGGCACAGAAATGCAACTATCTGGAGAAACTGTGGATGCACCAGATATTCTCCTTGGAGCTGCTTTAGGAAAAGTATTTCTAGCAGAGCAGAGGTCAAAAAAGCAGTTCTTATAGTGTCTAGAATGTGAATGCAAATTCAGATGCTGTAAGTTATTCAAATGGAGTAATCCTAAATGTAGGACTGGCAGTGAGGGATCCTGTATCATATCCAGAACTGTAACTTTTTAGAAAGAAGACACAGCAGGGAACAGAGGAAACAGATGATCCCACATCTGCCTGTTGTGGAGCTATTTTTGTAAAGGTTGCAAGCAGAGATCTGGCTAAACATTTTCAGCAAAATTATTCTCCTTAGAATATGCTACTTTGTCTTAGCTGAACCACTTCATGATGAAACGTGTCAACTGAATTTTAAACAGAAAAGATTTTTTTGTGTTCAGGGCAAAATTCCCAGTGAGAGAAAACCTATTTTACAGTATCCAATATTCTAATGATTAAGCCCTCCGTGATCTCTGCAGTTGAAGGAAACTTTGACTCTCTGTCCCATTTCAGCATTTTTCCTGTTACCAGTGAATATTTTAAACATGGACTAACTGCATCCCAGGCTGCTACTTCCTTCCTCCCCAGAGCTGCACGCCAAGGATTTCCTAAGATGCTTTTTGCAACCTGAAATGAGAGAGCAAAGACATTCGCTCTCAAATGCTGAACTTTTCTTCCTATCAAACTCTTGCAAGATGCAAGTCAGCAAGAGAGGTTGGGAAATTGCCATTTCCCAACTCCTGTGCTCCTGATCTGGCACCAGGCACAGCTGGCACTAGAAAATACATCTTCAGTTTAATGTTTTTAAATGGCTTTAAGATAAAAGATGGTAGATTCAGATTAGATATTAAGATGAAATTTTTACTATGATGATGTGAGGCACTGGCACAGGTTGCCCAGGGAAACTGTGGATGTCTCATCCCTGGAAGTGTCCAAGGCTGAGTTGAACAAATCGATCTATGGAAGGTGTCCCTGCCCATGGCATCTTGTAGTTGGAACAAGATGATCTTTTAAGATCCAACCCAAGCCATTCAGTGGTTCTATAATTCTGTAATTCACTTGCACAAAATAAAGGGTACAGGAGGGCAAAAAAGTCACAGCTTTGAAAGGTGATATGGAGGGTGCTTTTTTCTTGTCTTTCCTCCTCAAATGGAGCAGTCTAATTTGACAATTAATCTCTGCTGACCTTATTAGGCTGCAATAACTATACAGTATCCAAAGCCACGACTCCTGCCTGTATTTTGCTCAGTAATTCAATTACAATGCACGTGGAGCAGCCATGTAATGCCAGCAGTGTGTATGTAGGCCATTTGAAATATAAATGGACACTATTTAAAGAATGGAGGCATTTAGATATAAATAACTGAGGAGTGCAATCAGCTTCATAACATCAGCTTTAAAAAACCCAAGCTAGTCATTTGCTTACAAACGCATGTTTCCCACTTTCAACAGTTATTTCTGTAAGTTTGCTCTTCTGTTTTAAAGAATTCCTTAACCCCAGTTTGAAGTGAAACTTGCTGGTGTCAGCTACTGCTGGGGGGAAGAAGGGGAATCTTATTTCAAGTAAACTGGGTCAGTTCCCTTCTTTGTCATTATGAATAATTTCATTGCTGCAGTTTAAAAAAACTTATGTAAGTTGTCTGGATCGGGGAGATGCTCAATTCACACAGCAGCAAATGGCCATGAGATGTGTAGGGTTGCATCTACCTAGATACAATATGTATTCTCTAACAAGTCAGACAAAATTTTTGTCTTTAAGACACACTCTTTATAGTAAGTAAAATCAGTTCCATGAACGCAGAAGTTTATATCCATATCTAAAATAAAATATTACCACACTTATATATTACAAATATGCCCCTTATCATTTATATTCTACATTTTTTATCTACTGAGTTTATTTAAATTATTAGGTAAAAATGCATAATTCATCAATAATTCACATTAAAACTGCATTAAAATGTTGTTTAATTTAACACAAACATAAAATTCTATGCTACTTTCTCCATAAGCCTGTTGTGAATCTTGTGAGTCAGCACATTACCAATATTTTTGCTTTTACAGTCTTTGAGGTCTTATTTCTTTCATTTCCAGATTTCTAGGGGATTTTCTTTGTTGAGTATTTTTTTGCCTGAAAATATATTATGTATGATCCCAAAGAGGTGGAAAGAGAAGAACAGTAAGACTCACAAATAACATGAGTTCTTTTAGAATAGCTTTTCCATAGAGTTTTGAGATACCAAAATATTTATGCATTGTTTTTGAGTTCCAATGTTATCCTACTAAACTCTGTTTTCTGTTATGCAAGTAAAAGCTCTCCCAGAGCATCTAAAATCTTATTTTGAAATACAGTCAGTCATCAGGGATTTAAGTTTTATAAAAAGCATTTATATTCATCAGATACTGAGAAGAGATGTGAAAATTCTAGAGTTGTTAAATATCTTCTTCTTTCTTTTCTGGAAGAATAATCATTACCTTTGACCACTGCATCATATCAAAGGGGTCAGCTTCAAACAAAGAAAAAATCATTTTCCCAAACTTAAGGAATTAGATCAGGATTCAAGAGATTAAGGTTTATTTTTTGGTGCTGATGCAGGCTTCCAAAGAACCCTTAGCTAATTACATTGGCTAAAATGGCTCCATTGCTTGTATGAATAGGACTGCACATCATGAATCCTCTCACTTATGTGAATAAGATTAATTATTCATGTTACATGTATAGAAAAAAAATTCCTGGAAGCTTTTTTTTTTTTTAAGGAAAGAGTATCTTATCACCTGATCAAATTCTTATTCTTCTAGTTCTTATATTAGAACAACATATTTGGTCATTTTGCCCAGAAGTCAAAATAAAAATTTTATTGAACCACATTATCTTCTCCCTCATTACTACAACAGTCTTTTTAAAATATTATGAAGGATTATGTGTGATTTGGTTGGCAGGCTGTGGTCTCAAGATGCAATGTTTTCAGTGATTCCCCCAGGACACCCTGCTTCAGTCTAATGTACTGCATGTATTCAGAGCAACATTTCCTAAATATTGACACGCTGCTACCATGCCTTTAGCATTACACTAGAATTAAAATAAGTCATGGTTGAGCAACCACCCCAGTCATTTTTCTGGGTGGCACATAGAACCACAAAATGGTTTCGGTTGGAAGGGATTTTAAAGATCATCTTGCTCCAATCCCCCTGCCATGGGCAGGGACAACTTCCACTAGATAGGTTGCTCCAAGCCCCATCCAACCTGGCCCTGAGCACCAGGGATGGGGCATCCACAGCTTCTCTGGGTAACCTGTGCCAGTGTCTCACACCCTCACAGTAAAAATTTCATCAAAACATCTAATTTAAATCTATCCTCCTTTAGTTCGAAACCATCCTGCTTTTTCTATCACTATCTGCCTGTGCAAAAAAAAAAAAAAAAAAAAAAAAAGTCATTCTTCCAACAGATATCTTTCTTACATAAATATCAATTCATTATTATCTTGGTCAGTGAAAAGTTTAAAGAAAGGTCTTTTTTTTTTCTCCTTCAGGGTGAAGAGGTTTAAGACCTTCAGTCCTAAGAGCAGAAATTACCTATTCCCAATCAACAGCTTTAACAGTTTCTAGCTTGGACTAAACTGTAGAACAGAATCTTCCAGACAAGGTTTTTTGTCCAACACAAACACTGCTTCTTTGGCTATTCCCCTAGATGTCCTCACAGGCCATCCAAAGTCACTCACAGGCCTGTGGATGTGCAGTAAACCTTAACTCTTCACAGTGTTAGAATTTCACTACTCCTACACCCTCCCCCACCAGGCTTTGATGCTAAGGCTGTTTTCACTAAGCCCTACAGGCTCCAGCCTTGTTATATAAACAGTGTGAAAGACAAAACTTGACCCGTTGTACACGGCCAGATGACGTAAGAAAGTTGTTTTCTTACACACAGAAACAAATACACAGGAAGGTGGTTCAAACATAACTAAATCAATTGTGGATTTAATAGATGAAAAAACATATACAAGTAAGGTTTGTGAAAGAGGGATAGGGGTTCATCTGCTTTATGCAGCGCATTATACTGTGCTGTCTCAAACATTCAAATGAGCTCATGGAATGATGGCTCAGATGTCTCTGCCCTGCACAGCACCCAGTAAAATGCAGAATAGGGATACCTGGAATATCACAAGGTGGAATGGATATTTGGCTCTGTCAAGAGGATCCTTGAAAAAAAGGGTCAAGGAGAAAGAGGGGTGAGAAAAAAGCAGTATGGGTGGTGGAATTAAAATGCTAAATGAAATGAAATAAAATGCTAATAAAGATATTAGAAACTTTTATTTGTAATTGGCTTGAATGAAATCTGCATAATTACAAGTCTGAATAGAAATGCTCAAGGGGAAACCGTGGAGGCTGCTGTGCCCCGTCAGTGAATACTCATCAACAATAGAAGAGGAAATGAGTCCTTGACTTCTGCTGGGATCCTTTGGCAATTGCAATGTGTCATGCTATTTCTTAAGTTATAATTTACCCTTCTGACTTTGCAGTCCCTTTCCACTACAGTGAAGTCCTGTTCACTTTCAAGCCATGGACAGACTACTTTCTGGAGGAGGAATATCACCCACATCTTGGAATAATGACTGGAACTGACAACATTTTATTTGTTCCACTAAGTCTCTCAGAAGATGCTGAACCCAGTCCTTTTAATGATAAAATTCACTAAGGTATACCCTAATGCTTAAGTTCACTAAGAAACTGTCAGAGAAGGCATCAAGGACTTGTATCCTACTTTATGCTTTGCTACATTTGCACTAATGAAACATCATAAATAGGTGTCACCAGGATTGACAATGCCTGCCCAAACCCTCTATTATTGTAACACCCTCCTAGGATCTTATTATTCATTATCCACGGTTTCATTATCAGGCTTACTGTCCATGGAAACCATTACATCAGGCTGTGTCTGAATATGATCTGATGGATTTGTTAAAAGCCACTTCTGTAACTCCACAGCACTTTACAGTTTTCTCAAAGTTAGTGCAATGGATGATTCATGTTTTATCCCTTGCCTTTAAGGATGATGGACCTAATCCAATTTGGGGGTGGGAAGGAGTGAAGTAGACAGCGTAATGATGCACAAACACCCAGGGTTCCTAGATGGTATCTGGGGATGCAACTGTCTGAGTTTGGGAAACAGAAAAACAGGAGCAGTGAAGTGTTATCTCATGGGTAATGCTGGGAGGCTGCAAATGCACTAAAGTCAGGCTAAGGAATGCATTTTCCATTTTCTAAATTGTCATGTTCCCAAATGGGCTCTTAGAGATGCTTTGCAATCTTAAAAAAAAAAAAAATTAAATAAAAAGTAAAATAGATTCATATGGTTTCAAAGGTCAATTACATTAAAAATGCTGAATCCTTTTACATTAATGCTCTAATTGTTTTTATTCCAAGGGTTTTCACTCAGATGTCAAATTCAATTTCTCTTTTTCTTCTCCTGGGTCACAGATACTTAATTTTTTTACTGACGCATAATGAACTGTTTTCTTTAATATGTAGCTTCTTTAAAATTAGTCTCTAAATTATTAGCTCAATTTATTGTGCAGTGGTTGGGTGACAAGGGGCTTCTTGGGGGTTGTGTTTCAGGGGTTTTTTTATGTTTCCTATTAGGTGTCTGCTATTAGCAGGTATTGTTAGGAAGAAATTAGATCAAGCAACAACACTAAGATATCATCAAGCACCACCAACACAAAAATGTGGAGAAAATGATATGTTACCCATCTCTTCTTTTCAGATCATTTTTTCCCCTCCAATATAAAAAAAAAAAAAAAAAGGTTCATCAATGTTTGGTGAGCATTTATGTGAAAAAAATATTTTCTTCTTCGAGTTTTGAGCTGTGCACAACTGTATGTGTTAAATTATCAGAGTAAAAACTGAATAATCTGGAGTAAAAAGGGGCATTTCAAAGAAGGACTACAACTCCTGCACTGGTGTAGTTCTGCAGCATCCTGAAAGGAAAAGGTAAATGCTGTAGTGAAAGCATCTAGAAAGCTTCAAGTCTGAAAACTCTTTTTCCCTTCCAGATATTTTCTAGTGTTAGCTATTCTCAACTCTTCTTTTTTTTTTTTTTTTTTTTTTTTTTTTCAATCATACACACATGAAGAAGATTAAAGTAGCAGGAAAAGAGGGCAAAAGAGAAAACTGTAGAGAGTGCAATACTCTGAAAATAATTTAGAAGTCAATGAAATTAGGATAGCTGTATTCATGTGCAATGATGGACTCGTCTCTTAGCACCTTTTAATATCAATATTCTCTATATGTTGCTTGGCTCAAGACATTGTGCAGATCCTGAGATGTCAATTTGTTCTTCCTGGCATTCACCTGACACATGAGCAGCTGACCATATTATTGCACATTTGTTTTTTTGCAGTGAAAACAGAATGTGGTCCTACTCCAAAACCTTCGGAAAAGACAGGTACTATTGATTAAGAGCAAAGATCCTGAAAAGTGGCAGGCTGGAGTATGTTAAAATTCCACCTCAAGAGGCTCAGAGAACATCTGCTACCAGCTGAGAGTTGTTTACTGAGCTGTGTAGGACGAGCTGCTGGATGTGGTACATGTGGGCTCTGTCTGGCTACTCCCAACAGAGCCTTTCGTGTCAGATTCAGTAACAGCTTGATTGCCCTGCCACTGGGAGTTACCCCCGTGCCTTGCCATTACTTAGACCAGCTCCCACTGAAGTCAAATTCTTTCTTAAATCATTGCATTCTTTCTTAAATCTCATTGCTGGTTTCTCAGGTCATCACTGTTAATTGTACGAGCACTGAAGCTAAGAGACATGTGAAGCACCCAGCAGTCTCTAAACTTTGCTTGACTCAAACATGATTTTACCGCTGAAGAGAGCTTGTCACTGCAGTAAATAATAATGACTTCAATAAAGAAGGAAACAATCATTATTTTCTGTGAATAGTGAAAGGATTTGAATAATATGGAGGAAAAAACCCACGCAAACAACCAAAACAAAGCAAGAAAACGCTTCTAAATTAGAAGTAATGCCTTTCCAAAAAGCTGTGCATTGTATTGAAAGTTTGTTGGGCTTATCTAAGTGTGTATGCTCTTGTCAGTGAACATTTGCTGCTCTGATCACTGGCATCAATCAATAGTGAAACAATTCATTTAAGAGAAATCACTGCTGCTCACAACTCTATTCTCTACTCCTCTCTCTTAGTATGGATGGCACTTCTATGACACACTGAAAGTGAAAAGGGAACCTTACCTATCCTGCCCAGTTCTTGCACACAGAACTAAACAAAGCTTTCCTGCAGCGCAGATTCTTCCTATATATTAAACATTTCACATTTTTCAAGGAAATGTCAAGATTGGTGACTACTTTCAGCTATTTCCATAAAATTTGGGAAATTTTTTCCCTGTTACTTTAGAAAGAAAATACACTTGCTACAAGGATTTTGAGAATGCCTCAGCTGTTCTTTCCAGCATTTACAGTGTGCTTAAGAAACCTATATAAAAAATATTGGAGGGCAAGAATTCTGGGTACTTTGATATTGGCTGTTTGCAAGATTAATAGAAATATGACACGTGAAAAAAGAGTGACAGCATCGTTTGTAGCTATGTCTTATGTGTGCAAGCAGATTCTGCCCAGGACTGGATATGCAAATTAGGGAATATACCTGACTGCTCCTTCTTTCTCACAGCTGTCAGTGCAATAATCTGAGAAAACTGGAGACACTGCATACAATGCAAAGTTCCATTTTGCATATAATGTGAATATTTATTGTCTTATTTACATTCGTTTCCTCACTCTTCCTACTACCAAATCCGTAAGTCTTTTTCTTCCGGAAGTTTCCATTCCTCTGCAAGCTTTTGTCATCATTAGAGAACCTGACTGGTTAGTTGAGAGTATCATGGGGTCAGAAACCTCTGCCTAGCCCAGATAACTGTAAAAACACAGCTGGTTAGGCTGCTCCTCCCCTCTGCTCCATGGCAGGGATTGTACTAAGTGTAAAGAGAGACAATAATGTCCTGCAAAATCATCACTACACTGAGTTGGCCATTTTGCCATCTCGCGTTGAGCAAAATACAAAGGCAATACTGCTTCTATGATGCTTTTCAAAATATTTCAGTATTAAATATTAAACTCTACAGCTCAGATCCAACACCACTAAATAGCACATAATCAAGGATCAAAAAAAGCCTTTTAAATTCTCTAGTCCATCAATTTTTCTGTACAGAATCTTTACTTGGGTTTTGTCCAATCTAGTCTTAACATGTCCCAGCATTTTCCTTCAGAGACTCTTCTCCTGCCAGAGCCATTCATGCAGATGGTATTAGCAAATCAGGAAAAAAGGGACATTTCCTATTTGTGTATCTCCAAATATACATTATGATGTTTTTCTAATATTTAGTGATGATATTTGAATTTTCTCATGCTAAAATTTAATACATTTTACACTTATCTCTTATCTCTTACACTACACTTCCATGAACTCCTGATCATATTTTTGTTTGATAATAATCAGAAAAGAGGTATTTGGAAAAATTATGAACTCTATTATGGGGTTGTATTATATGTGTTCCAGTATGTATTATGATAAATTATTATGCTTTCCATATATTTTTATTGCATTATGTCATACATATTTTATTAACATTAATGTGTGCAATTGTGATATAAATAATGCCTTATAATACATTGTGTTTATTAGGGCACAGACTTTAATATAAGTTATGGCAGGACATAGTACCTGTATTTGCATATTATTTGAAATCTAATCAGAGACAAAAAACCTAAAAATAAGAACAAGACTTTTTATTTTTTTAGCAAGACCTTAATTTCAACTCATTAAACCAATGGAAGTTTTGCCATATCCTTGAGTAAAAGAATAGGACAAAAGGTGGGAGCTTTATGACCAAAAAGGGTAGATTTAGATTATTAGGAAGAATTTCTTTTCTGTGATGATGATAAGAAATTGGCACAGGTTGCCCAGAGAAGTTGTGGATGCCCCATTCCTGGAAGTGTTTGAACAACCTGGCCTATGGAAGGTGTCCTTGTCCATGTCAGGGGTGTTGGGACAAGATGATTTTTAAGATCCCTTCCAACACAAACCATTTTGTGAATCTATGATTCTATGTGGCTTTTTACATCCATTTTGAAATCCATAAAGTCCTAAATTCTGAATAGAGATATTACAATTATCTGCTTTTCTCCTCTGAGTATTTGTATTAGCCCATAAAATTCTCCTTAATTTAAATTACTTATTTCAGTTCCTTATTAGGTTGTTGTTTTGTGGGGTTTTTTGTTTTGTTTTGGTTTGTTTGTTTGTTTGTTTTTGTTTGTTCATTTTTGTTTGTTCGGGGTTTTTTGTGGGTTTGACTCTTTTATTTGTCTTCTGTTAGGGGCCAAAATAAATCATGAAAAAAATGGAAGCATTTATTCTCAAATTCATTGTGTTTGATATGTTCAGCATTTCTAACACACTGATTTTTTCCATGTCCAGCTATAAAATCTAAGCCAGAAGACATAAGGATTCTTTAGGGAAAAAAAAAAAAGCATCGAAACAGAGAAAGATTTTTACATGAGCAGCAAGCTCAAATCTTAATTACCTGCAGACATCCACAGATAGTTTCAGACATCCCCAGAGGTGAAGAGGGGTTGTTCAAGTCACCTTCCTGTAATTATATGAGGACAGGAGTGGAAACCATTGACACATGGCAAATGAAACCGATCTTGAAGAGCGCATTGTTATAAAGAATCAGTGAAGTATGCACCACTAGGCTTTGACCTTCATGCAGCAGGAGGCAATGAAACAAAATTCTTTGATTTAAGAGAGTGTGTTTTATAAAAAAATGAATTGGATAATTTATGAATCACAGAGGGCCAGGATTGCAGGTGGCACTGCATGGGTGCACAAAAAGTTAAGAGAAAGTGGTAAGGGGACTTCCCTCTCCTTGCCTCACTTCTTGGTCCTTGGACTTTGTGGATGTGAAGGCTTCAGTGGAGATAAAGAACTGGAGACCCAAAGGAGTGCAGAAAAGAGTAGTAGTGCTTTCATCTTTTGGGCTAGCAACAGAGCAAGGTCAGTGGGGAAACAGTACAGTGGAAGGGAAAGAGGAATATATCACCTTTACTTTAAATGCTTTAACAGAATATTTTCAGTCCCCACGGGCTCCCTAAATTCCTGCCCCATCTTAACCCAAACCTAGACTATCTCTGATGGCATATGTTCAATTCTACATTTCAAAATGGGCTGCAGCCTTCTGAGTGTTTCTGAACTACAAAAGATAACTAAGGAAACGAAACCTGCTTTCAGTGAACCTAAATTTTCAGGATAGGGTTTGGATAATTTGAAAACCGATGAATGAGGCAAAATGAACAGCTAAAATTCTGCCCTGACCAAAAGGTATCAGCTGCCTTTTGCTTTCATTCCCTAGCACCTATTCAGTTCCATTTCTGCCTCCTGAGTACAATGTTAAGGTGTATTTCAGATTCTGTTGCAGATCTCTTGAGATGGACCTCCCACAGAGCACGAGTGTTTTCTTCCAAGACTGTCCCAGTACTTGTGAGCAATAGTAATTTAGGGATAGACTGGAAGTTTCTGACTCTAAGTCAGGAACAGTGATTTTCAAGACTGTTCTGTTCTCCTTGGTTTAAATGTGTGTTTGCAGAGACTTGCGGACTTGCAGCAGAGTAGCACTGGGCTGGGATCTGAGCAGAGAGAGAGTTGGGCAGAAAACAGTCAAACAAAGGAATTATGGTAAAAATCAGCAGCAGAAAACAGTCGAACAAGGGAATTATGGCAAAAATCAGCAGCAGAAGACCATATTAAATCTTCTTTTGATTACCAGTCTCATCTTTAAGCTAGACTATATACTTGTTCACATGCAACGAGACTGTTTTTAAAATCTTTATTCAACCCACGCTTTGTACAGGAAAAGAAATCTTTGCTAGTTCTGATACAAACAAAAAGTGAATAACGATCAATGCTTATTAACTCATCCCAAGGGCGATGAGTTAACCCACTAAAATGTCATCAGTGCAGTGGAAATGCCATACCAAGCCTAATCAGTTACTGATTTTTGTAAATTATAAATTTGCAGCTAGAAAGGAACACACTAGGGTGAAACCTCAAAGAGGGTAATGTGTCACCAGGTTACACTTAGGTTAGCCAAGGATGGGCTGTATTTCAGGCAGCATCCAAAAGCTGTGGCTTTGTTTCCTCTCCTGGTCATTGCAGATAGTTTGGGTTACACCCCCATAAACCTCATTGTTTTAGCCGGTATTACGAGCCATTTTAATGACCTTATATTTGTCTTACTTTTCAGTGCTAAGAACAGCATTTGGCTCTACAACTTCCCCTACAAATGTTTCACAAATTGACACATTATCAAATTCTCTGCCTGTAAAGGACAGGTCAGGCCCTTAACACCATCTGTAGTTATGTTTGCTTTCGTTATAGTAATTTTATTTTCATACTCGACTTGGATACCCTGCTACTGACAGCTCCAGTACTTCTTTGCCCGTCAGTCCTTAACTACAACAATAAACAACTCAGCACATTCAAAATGCTGTAGCCAGAGAGGAACATATAAATATTTCATCATGCACTAGCTCTGAGAAAAATGTGAACAAATTAAGGCTCTCATGTTGTGCTTGTGAGACCAGTATTTTATCTTCTCTCTATTAAAAAAGTAATAATCAGAGAAATGCTGTAAACTAACATGAGGTCTCCTGAGCAACATGCGGCATGTCATTAGTCTGGCTATTTATATCCCACACAGAGCCCCAGAAGTCATGGAATAAGGAAAGGGTAAGCAATAATTAGTGCCGGAAGAGTACTGAGTTCAACATGCAAATGAAACAAGTAGTAATCATCCAGATGGTGTCATCTCTTCAGAGGTTCGCTCTGACTGAGGATTATTAATCTTCCTCCTTTTTTAAAATTTTTTGTTCTTTTTTATGCAGCCCACAGAAAAGTAAATTCCGTGGGTTAAGAGCCAATACAGTATCATTTATTAGTGCTGTTAATTAGTTGTGTGATGCTGATGCCTGGAGATAGAAGAGAGCAGAGAGCAGGGCCCCATTGTGCTGAAGTTTGTACAAATAGAGAGATGGTCCCAGCCAAGAACTGTGAAAGGACCACAGGCAAAGTGGCTTAGCCAAAGAGCAAGGGTTTTCTGAGACCTTTGCCACATGATCAACATTTTGTAACATCCTTTTCATTCTACTGTCATTTTCACCCTTTCTCTGCCTTCCCCTTCTCACTCTTCTAACTTTTCATTATCTTCTGATTTTCTTCTCCAAAATTCTACTCCCAGCCTGACCTTGGATTTCTGCAGGAATCCTGATTATGTTCCCTTCTCTCCCCTTTTAGAAGCGCTTTTGAAAACAGCACTTTTCCACCCAATTCCTTCCTGCTTTGCAGAATCCACAAGCCCATTAGCAATTTATAGCACTGTATATGATCAGTCATCTGTGAGGCTAAAATCTGCTTTTAGAAACCAGTATTCTGCTTTTGCTAAAGTCAGAGAAGTAACGCAGTTTGTAATGAGGTCAGATTCTGATGTATGTTCTTTTCTATATTTTCAGGCACTTTAAAGCCAGGCTCAGCACCTCCTACAGTGATACACTACCATCAACAAAATGTAGGGTAGAGTTTCCTTTGCCCTAAATTCTGTGTGATCTTGAGGTTTTTTTGTCCCTCCCTAAAACTGAATATTCTCCTTGACATTATTATTATTGTTGATATGGCTATTAACCACATTCTCTCTGAATTCTGCATTTTATTTGCAATAGCCCTGATTTCCTCTATAAGGGTTACCTGCTGCCAGGTACAACCCAAACCTCAATCAGAACTGACATTTGTGGGGGGTGGGGAAGGGGTTAGTTTTACTATAAGACAACATTTTTAAGAGAGGTTCTTCCGGTTCTTTTATTGTTGTTGCTGCTGCTGTTCTTGTTTATACACTTAGAAGATTTTAAAAGCTGTGGGCCTCAATTCAGGCACTTGTGACCACACTGCACACTTACCCTAA
This sequence comes from Brachypodius melanocephalos, assembly GCA_013398615.1. Classification (NCBI taxonomy): domain Eukaryota; kingdom Metazoa; phylum Chordata; class Aves; order Passeriformes; family Pycnonotidae; genus Brachypodius; species Brachypodius melanocephalos. The sequence continues at coordinate 5,407,653 of VZSR01000824.1, forward strand.
AGTGACACAGACAGAGGTATAATCAGATGTATAAAAGTCACACTTTGGTTGAGGTAACCAAACTTTCTTTCATGCAAAATATTTTCTGAGTTTTAACAGAAGAGGCCAAAGCCTTTTGTTATTAAGATGGGGTATCACAAGAAGGAGGGAAAAGAGGGGAACTGTTGGATGGGTATTTCATTTCACTCCATGATTTTTCCAGACCACCAGACTCCTCAGTAGCTCTGGCTGTCAGGTTTTTTTTCTGAAAAAATTAGAATTTTTTATTTCAGCACATAGATAATCAAAGATTATCAGTTGCTGTGACACTAAAATTGGGAGAGGCTGTAAAGGACATGTCAGAGAAAAGCAAGAAGGGCATGTTTTCAACATCTAAGTCTTTGCAGATTCTCAGCCAAGCTACCAATACAGGATTAAACACTGGAGCTTCCTGTACACTGACTGAGGAGAGATTAAAAACTGATTTCATAAAACTATCCTCCAAGCTGAAGCAGAACTAGGAAATTCTGAGGAGAGGATGCCTAAATTTCTGCCCTGGCCCTTAAGTGCTTTTAGGCTTCGAACACCCTTTGGCTTCATTAGGCAATTACTTCCCACTGGGGACACGACTGGAGGTGGGTGAGGAACTGTGGAGCCACAGCCTTGAGGCTGCAGCTGCTTATTGCATTTGCCAAGATGTTTCTAAGGAAAGAGAAGAACAGGAGGGGTTTTTTAAAAACTCAAATCTTCCAGAGGAGTACAAGATCTCAATCTGAATACCCCTCTTAGTCTGGATACTTTTCTTATGTGGGGGAATTATTGCACAGGGGCTTCAGTGAACATCTTCCCCATTAACCAGACACTAGCCAGGGCCTCTACATAATTCTAACCCACCACTTTCTTCTGTGTAAAATGTTTTCCATTAGCTTTGTGCCTGGAGAATGAAGAACTAGCCAAACTAGTTTCCTGCTCTGGGTGCTCCTGATTATCAACACAGTGAACTGCTCATCTTTTCAGCAAGCAGGGGAGTGCAGAAAGCTGATGAGTTTACTGCTGTTGTCCTGCAGAGATCAGCCTGTGCCAAGCCTGGTGCATCCATTAGGTCCTTCGGTTGTGTGAGGGGCTGCACAACCTCTGCTTGCCAGAGAGGATACAGAAACTGAAGGGTATTGGGAGGTGGGAGTTGAAAAGGAAGACTTTTCATGAGAATGTGCTGCTTCTATCTCCACTAGCATGATGAAATTCTCTCCTAGGTGTCCAAAAAATGATTTTTCATTATTATTTTTCTCTTTTTTCTGCAAAAGGAAGAGCAAAGAATGCAATGAGGGATAGCCTGCAATATGGTGCAACTGTCCCTACTCCGGATAGTGTGGCAGAGGGCCAGCCTGCATGAGTACAAAACTAAATGTTGGACTATAGAGCATCTTTTTTTCCTTTGTGAAAAACATACCAGAATTTCGTCACATTCTTGAACGGTGCTAGTAGGACAGGGTTGGAGAAATCTTTACAGAACCTTAAAAAAACAAGTGCTTCAGAGTGCAAGGGGAAACACAGTAACTACATTTTATAATAGCTTGCCTTGGGCTAGAGCAAGGGTCAGTGGAGTCAGTGAGCAGACTTTAAGAGCAAAAATAAGACATAGCTATTCCTCACACTTGCTGTAATTCAGTTTTCTTCCATCACAGTTCTTGTTACTATTCCATGAATATTTTATTCAAGCCCACGAGTATCAGATGTCTGTCTCTCCCTTTCTCACTCAAAGCTGGAGTGTTCAGCTTGCATGATCACAGAATCACAGAATGACAGAATATTAAGAGGTTGGAATGGACCTTAGAGATGCTCCAGTCCCAGTTCCCCTGCTGTGGGCAAGGACACTCCCCACTGGACCAGGTTGTTTAAGCCTTATTCAACTTGGCCTTGGAATCTTCCAGGGATGAGGGAACCTGATCCAGTGTGTCACCTCTCTCATAGTAAAGACTTTCTTCCTAATATCAAGCATAAATTTCCCTTATTTCAGTTTGTACCCTTTAGTCTTTGTCATATCACTACAGTTTCTGATGAAGAGTCCCTCTCTGGCTTCCCTTTAACCCCTCCAGATCCTGTTAGGTCGCTCTGAATTCTCACTGGAGCCTCCTCTTCCCCAGGCTGAACAGCCCCGGTTTTCCCTGCCTGTGTGTTGTGGGGGAGGTGCTTCAGTCCCCTTATCAATATCAACTCCATGGTTCTCCTCTGGACTTGCTCCAACAGTTGCCATGTGCTTTGTATGTTGGGGGCACCAGAATTGTACACAGCACTCTGGGTGGGGTCTCACAAGGGCAAAGGGGAGCAGGAGAATCCACTCCCTCAACCTGCTGCCCACAGCCCTCTTGATGCACCAGGATTTCATTTGCTTTCATAAGAAACCCATAAGAAAGTGTTTCATACGAAGCATAATAAGCACAAGGCCTGGCTTTCCTCACCTTGGCACCTCAGATCCACCACTAGTAAAATGGTGTGTTGATTTTCTTCATTAATGTGGGTTTCTTGAACTGGGAAACAAAAACCCTCCACCTGCCATCTCTTTTCCCTTTGCAATATAACCAGACCAAAAGATAATACCTAAAATTCACAGCATCATGGCCTTCCTGGTGGTGAGTCACCATCAGGTGGATTTATTCTGTCATCTCTGGAGGAGTCAGCAAGATGGGAGAGCTGTGCTGTGCTCAACCATTACCTCATTCTTTTCTTTCTTTTCAACCATGTACTGCCTTCAATCTCTTGGTGCTGCATATATCAAGAGCAGGAAGCAAGTGGGCCGTAGGATTTTCCTTTCAGCATTGTTCAGGCAATAACAGGATGCAGCACAGATGGAATAAACTTGTTTATACTGAATGTGCCGGAGTTATTGATAAAGGACAGCTTCATCCCTGCCTGAACAACACCCTCTGTCCTGGCATCTTGAACAGGTGCCATGAGCTTCACTCCAAGATTAGCCATAGCCTGCAGGCAAACAACTTTTTGGAACACAACCATTTTGAAAAAAGTCCTGGGTTTTGCTGGTTCCCACTCCTCAAGCACACCTCCCCCCCACCCCCAGTTTTAAATTCCATATTTTCTTTAAACTATTTTCTGTCTTCTATATACAACTGAGATGACAGTGTTGTATTTTGCTTAGTAGGAGATTCTGTCTTATCCATCCTACATCTCTCAAACTGGGGCTTTCCTAGAGATGTCCACACCCAAAGAATGCAAGAATCACTATGGAACTGTACTCAGTGATGACTTCCAATCCTCTCAAAGAGAAATTCCTCCTCAAATTCCAGGAAAGAGTCTCTCAGGTAAGACCTCATAACTCACCTTTTTATTCATATTCTGTGACCACTTCTTATCCCACTTATGCCTTTATATAAAAACTTTACTAGAGACTCTTTTATTTCTGCACGTAAATTACAAAAATTACTGTGTTTTCATAGAATTAGGTTGAACACAGATTCCTCATAACACAGGCACACATCTAGAAAATGCCTCCTCAGACCTCAAGAGCAGACAGAATGGCAAGGGTGACAGATTTATGGAACCATTTATTTGGAAAAATCCTCTGAGATCATCAAGTCCAAGAATCAAGCCAGCACTAAAAAGTCACCACTAAAACAAGTCTCTAAGTACCACTTCTACATGTATTTTAAATATCTCCAAGGATCATGATTCCACCTCTTCTCTGGGCATACTCTTCCAATATTTGACAAACCTTTCAGTGAAGAAATTTTATTGTAATGTACAATCTAAACTGCCCTGGCACAACTAGAGGTCATTTCCCATTGCTCCATTACTTGTTATTTGGGAGAAGAGACTGATCCTCCTCAGGAGGATTTGCAGGAAAAGCACAGAGAACTAACCAGAAAATATTGTCATTCTAATCCATAAAAACTTCATAGTCCTTTATCTTGTATACTGCATCAATTCCCACCCCTATATAGAAATAAAAATATTAGAACTAGAAGAAATACAAAAAGGAAGAAAAGAATACAGTAAAGACAGGGACCATTTTCTATATGGACAGATACTAAACAGAAAATTTATCTGAAAACAAAAGATGGGGGAGACACAATGGTGAAACAGATAATTTTTGAAAATTTTGGAGAAGGGAACTAGGCAACGGTCATGCATTTTTTCTCACAACCTAAAAATTAGAGGAAGTAGGAGCATAACTCATATGAGGAGCAGCTGAAGCAGCTGGGATTGTGCAGCCTGGAAAAAAGGAGGCTCAGGGGAGACCTTCTCATGCTCTACAACTGCATGAGTGGAGGTTGCAGCATGGTGGGGGTTGGGCTCTTCTCCCAGGTAGCAAGTGACAGGATGAGAGTACATAGCCTCAAGCTGTGCCAGAGGAAGTTCATTTTGGACATCATGAAGAAATGTGTCACTGAAAGGGTGGTTAAGCATTGGAACAAGCTGCCCAGGGAAGTGGTGGAGTCACCATCCCTGGAGGTGTTCAAGAAATGGCTGGATGTGGCATTAAGTGCTGTGGCTTAGTTGACAAAGTGGTGATCAGTAGAAGGTTGGACTCAATGATTTTGGAGGTCTTTTACAACCTTAATGGTTGTGTGAGTCTATGATAAGTGAGATAATGAGGCAGGAATTTAGCAAACATAAAAAGGATTTATACTTTCATATAGAGCACAAGAACATAGTGGAACTCATAGAAGCACAATTCCACATATGTCAAAATGTGATTTGACAGATTCTTGGAAACAAAGTCCATCAACACCTTTAAACATATCTATACAGATGCATTGTTCAGACAGAGAAGTACCCAAGATGCTGGTTCCTGGTGTTTAGGATGTTGCATCAGGAGAAACATCACCCTTGTCTTTTCTTGTCTTTCCTTCACCATCTGTCAGGAACAGGTTACTGCTTTAACAGGTTATAGTCTCACTAAGAGTCTTTCTTTGGTTCAGACTGAACTGTGATCACATCAGTGATTACATAAATATCACTTAACTAATAACAGCATTGAAATATAATACTTGGTGCTATTTGTTTTTATAGAAGAAATGTTAAAGAAAGAGAAGTTCAGGAGAGGATCTTTTCCACCCACATCTTTACATGATAGCTACTTAAGTTACTGCATATTCATTAGGAAATAACTGCACAACCTGAAGCTGAGGAAACACAGAGTCAGAATTAACAGATAAAGCTTTATTTCCTAGAAATTCATGTCCAAATGTTCTGAGTCTTTGTAGGACTTCTGCTGTGCAGCTGGCTGTATCCCTGCTGACTTGTGTCAGGGCTTTGCAGTGCAGCAGCCTTTCTTTCACTGTCCCTCCTTCATCTATCACTTTTTTTCAGTTTGTTAATTAGGCAGAGGCATGGACAGAGAGGGTTTTTTAAAGCTCCCTACAAACCACCCTCACCACATGAGCAATACATGACAAGAATAGGAGAGGCAACAGTTTCACCCCAGTCCTTACCCGGGGAGCAAAACACACTTAGACCTAAGAGGAAACTTGGAGGAGGGTTTCCCTTGACATCTACAAAACATGAGAGGCATATGTGCTTTCTCACTGTGGCCAAGTCCAAGCTAATAAGACCTGCTGAGAAGTCCACAATGATTCTGTATCTCTCCAGCACAAATAGAAGTGCTGACTGACCCACACATCAAAACTGATCTTAGCTCTTCACCCTCCTTTTTGCTGCCAACATGGAAAAAGTTTCAAAACCAAAACTGAGGCCATGATAGTAAGAAGAAACTCCTGTTCCCTTTGTAAGACAGGTGGAGAACAGGTGCAGAAAAAGGAATAGAAGCCCAGAAGCCCTGGTCAGACAAACTGCTAACACTGGAGAATAAGCAGAATATTCTTCAGTACAATCTACCTGTTTGCCACGGGGCTCTGAGAGCCTACATGCTAAAGACAAGTATTTCACCTTTGTTATGCCTTGCTTGGCATGGCTTCTGTCTCAGCAGTACCATCACAGAAGGACAAGAAAGCACAGAGGTCAACTGGCCTGCACAATGTGGCATTTAACAAACCATTAGTGGACTCAGTGAAGGGATGTGTTCCTGTCATCAAACATACTTCCTGCCTTCTGTGGGCAGCCAAAGACAAGAATATACTAAAGACAATAGAAATATTTCCATTTATTCTCTGTCTGGAGATCTCCATTTTCACAATTAACATCAGACAAAGAAAGAGTTGTAGTGGTAATAAAGAAAATAAAAAGTGATTTTTGCTTCACCATCCTCTTGCTGAACAGATTTTTACTACTTCTTGCTTCTTTCTGTTCCAACTGCTGGCATCTTCTGCTTTGAATCATTTTTCAGAATAAATAGAGGAAGCTGAAGCATCTCAGAGAAATGAACATGGTATAACAAAATAACAGCAGTTAATGCCACTGGAAAAAGAAATGGTCTTATCAAATTCTCACTTCTTTCCCACAAGATCTTGAAATTTGAGAACTCAATGGAATTCCATATATAGAATAATTCAGGAAAGGGGACATATGGAGGTCAAATACATCAGTTTAGGGGAAGGTCAGCTATGTATGATCAGAATCCATATTCTTTAGGAATTTTTCAAGATATTTGAGTCTTGAAAGGGGAAATTAAAATTTTGCAAGGTAATTATATATATTTGAATTTACTCTGAGTTTATTAAATCAGAGGTTAGATGGTGAGGTTTTCTGCAATAGAAGGCTTGAAAGAATGACTCAAAAGAGCTCTTCCAGGTCTAGTTCCTGTGACACAGAGAGGGAAACAAGTGACAACTTGCATCTTGAAAAAACTCAGGGAAGAAATCTGCTGTGCCTAAATGATTGTTTTTATCGAGGTCTCTTCAATGCTCTTAATTTCATTCTTTCTCCATTAAGAGAGTGATAAAATAGGCACCTTAATTGTATGGTGTGAATTCTACCCTGAGAAAGAATTGAGACAAATTGGGTTCGTAATTCAAAATAATTCTTCTGATGCAAACATGGGAGCTGGTACCTACTCTTCTTTCCAAAGACCACAATGTGGAGCTGAGGGATACCTCAAACGGGGAAGGCTGAGCAAAACACTTACAAAGCCTTAATTAGATTAAAGAATCCCAGGGGTATAAACTTAAAATTTGTATCCATAGAGAGAGAACAGAATTACTTTTTTTTACTTCCAAGAATTTCTCTAGGTTGAGGTACCAGATCTCAGGTATTTGGCTAGGTACAACATCGTAGAGCAATTAATTAGATACACTTATATTATAATTGCATGCAATTTTGTATAAAGTCATTGAAAACAGATGACTAACTACTTGTCTTTAATGGCCTTTACTTGGATGACTTAATGGCTTGAAGCTGAAAGAAGGTAGATTTCAATTAGGTATGAGAAAGAAATTCTTTACTTAGAGGGTGCTGGGACACTGGCACAGGCTGTCCAGAGAAGCTGTGGATGCCCCATCCTGGGAAGTGTTCAAGGCCAGGCTGGACAGGGCTCTGAGCAACCTGGTCTAGTGGAAAGTGCCCTGCCCATGGCAGAGGGTGGAGACAAGATGATCTCTTAACCCAAGCCATTATGATTGTATGATTCTACTTCCTACTGGAAAAATTATCTTCCCCCGTAATAAAAGAATGCAAAAGATGCTCTATGGATTTCTAAGCCAATTCTCATGGCTTTTGTGAGAAATGTTGGGGCCTGGGGCTTAATTCAGTGGAAGAGTGTTGCATTTGGTTTAAAAGACTGATCCTCCAAATGTGAGAAAGAGATCAATGACAGCAAGATGAATGTTTGCAGAGCAGCTGCCTCCAAATCACTCAGTGCTCAATGTTGAGTTTGAGGATGTTGAATTCCATTTTGGATGCAGGGTTAGCCTCTACTGCAGAGACAGCTAAGCAAGATGGAGCACATATTTAGTTCAGCAATAGAAAACAAGGAACGGTCTTCCAGGAGAAGCAAGGACAAATCACAATCACTAATACAGGGAATAAGGGCAACCCTATAAAAAGAGGGCATTGAGGGGTAGAATTTATATTTATACATTATAATTTTAAATATGTTCCCAAAGTAATGTACTTCTTCCATCTGTATTTGAAAGCACTTGAAGTTCATAAATATGACTATTTTCAGTGCCAAATATCTCACGAGCCCACAAGTTCTATCTCTGAGCAAATGGAGGAGCACTTCTTATTTTGCTGTGTAGTTTGTTCAGCAGTTCAACATTGGATTAACAAACAAGTTTAACTGAGATTAGGAAAGTAGGCATTTGTCCCCTAATTTTCTCCTCTGGGATTTTATTGTGAAAAGAGCTCTCAGGGAATAACCAACCTATCAGATAAAAGTGATTTCAAAAAAGAGAATTACAGCTAAAAATATTCCACACTGCCGTAAAATCTGCTAATGGTTGCATGTTTGTCTGGCCCTTGGAAGAATTGGCTTCAATTCTAACATCAGAAGGGGGTACCTCAAAGCTGTACCCTCCTAGGAAATTTCTTGGCTCCTGGGAATGGGGCAGGCTGGGTGGAAAGGCAATGAAATTCTCCCTGCCAGAGGCGGGGATGCCTTCAACTAGACCCGTCTGCTCAGAGTCCCATCCAACCTGGCCTTGAACTAAATAAATTGGGGAAGTGAGAGACTGGAATTTCTCTCTATCCTCTTCTTCTGAAAAGGGAAGGAAGTTGGGACATTTAATCTACTCTGAGCAATAAAGAAAATTGTCCAAGACCTTTTGTCTGGCCATGAAACTGTGGCATAAATCCATGGAGCAAGACTTCTCACACAAGAACAGGATGGTCTCACCTGTGTTGCCTACTGAGAGCAGTCACTGGCCTGTGCTATTCCTCTTGTCACTTCCAGGCATCATCCAAAACAATTTTAAATGTGCTTGTCAAAACTATTTCAGAGAAAACAGTAACAGTTAAATATGAGGGCTGAATTCCTGGTTGGGCTTGACAGCATTCCTTGCCCCAGTATGGTTTACCCTCCATTGCCAAGGAGGCTGACACTCAGAGCATCTTGCTCCTCAAGCAACAGAAACCAAAATGTATAAAGTTCAAGAAACTCCATCAATAGGCCATAACAAGGGAAAAATAAGCTTTGTGGCATATTTTTGTATTAGGACTTCTTTTATTGGAGGGAGAATATGGGTATGGAGGCATTAATTCCTAACCCAAAATTCTAGCAGTGGCTAGAAAAGAGCCATATGAGTCAAAAAAAAGGCTCCCCCTCAAAATTTATTATTTTATTTAGCTCTGTAGCTTTTTCAGCATTAAATCTCACTTGGCAAGAAGTGGCTTCTCACAGATGTACATTTTATAATAGGCATTTCAAGGATCCAAGGACTAAAGGAAAACATTTCTGCCTTAAGTGCACTCATCTCTCAAATGACCAGTCAGCATATGTAGACAGAATATTCAGTTACTGTAATTTAGTACACTAGAACAGAGAGTACTGAGAAGCAGAAGTCAATAAGAATATTTAATAAACGGGAGCAGAACAGGAAGACTACACTGAATTATCGCCAACTTGTTATCCTTACGGGTCCTATTCTATCCAATTTACTCTCCTTAAAAACTAATTTTCCTTTATTTCAGTCAGGCACTCAACCTTCTCCACCATTCACAACAATTGCCTCTTCAGAAAATAGACAGGGGAAATATAGAAAAACATAGTCAGGCTGAGCAGGAATAATGTAACTGAAGCAAAGACTGCAATTGCAAAAGAGGAGATAGAGCCACTCACCCTTATATCAAGGGCTGGTGGTGGAAGCTTTCTGGGGCTCTGCATTTTGCACCATTTACTAATGGGTTCATAGCAAAGTGACATACCTCATCCCTTTCCTTTTTTTTTTTTTTTTTTTGTTGTAATTGGCCTTTCTTTAAGCAGACTGCTGCTGTGCTAATCACTTTAAGCTGGGAAAGACCAGAAAGACCATTAAAAAGAAAGAAAGGAAAAATTAAGTTATCCATCCCAAAAAAAAAATAGTATTTTAGGTCCATCCTGTGAGCTCACTACCACAGTGTCAGCCTTACTCAGCTCCTTGACTTCCATGTTCTCCCCAGGGACTCAACATTCATAACAGATGAGAACAAGGGAACTTACCAGTAATTGCAGTGGGGCTTTCTGATCTCAGTGACAGCATGGGGGGTCATGAAACAGACCTTAGGACCCATCTGTTAAGTCTGAGTTTGGGTTAGAAAAGCAGACAGAAGTACTGTGAATTCAACAGCTCTTCATCTCTTAAATGCCTGACTTGCTTCCCCTAAGGAATTGCTCACCTCTGCCTTTGGGAGGCTGCTCAGACATCTGTGCTGCAAAAAACGGCCCTGCAAGGTTGAAACATCAGACAGAAACATCAGAGCAACATTCTTTTACTCACCTAAAGACCCAGCCAGAAAGGTCGGTTTCGCTGCTGCTCTGGAGTTTTCAGTAAATTTAACCACTGACATGTACTTACCCTCTTCAGCATATTATATATACTCAGAAAGAAAAATATTATGCATAAAGTAAGTCAGTCCCAGGATTTAAACAGGGCTGCTTAAAAATGTGTGGGTCGGTCATGCATTTGAACCCACATTAAGGAACTGCATGGAAAAACATGAATTTTTACTGACAACTGTCAATGAATTAATCTGAATTTCTATAAAGCCGGAAGCTGAGCAATGTGTCAAGGTATTTTCTTATAGATTCATACAGAATGGGCTCCCCCTCAAAGTTGGCTCCTGGTCATCCAAGAGAAAAAAAAAGGATTTGTCTGTGAAAGAGAAGTACCATGTTTGAGTGTGTTGGGTGGACAGTAGTGAATCCTAATTGTGTTGTCCCAAGGAGTCCTCTAGGGACTGTCACCCCAGTGTATGAACGTGTCCATTCATCTGTGCTGTTATCTCAATGGAAATAAGCACAGTGTTTCTGAGTGCCTTCTGATTAGAAGTTCAGTGTTGAAGTTTTCTGTCTGGTGTTTTATGTACACTATACAAGTGTACAAGTTTTATATAAGCAAGTAAATACATAAAATAGGGCATGTTAGAGGTTGTAGTCTTTCCCTCTTGCCATTCATTTTTCTCCTATAGTAGGAAATAATCCCAGGACTCTATGGTAAAGAAAGCACTGGCAGCTCTCCCTTCTACATTAGCTGACATTACCCAAAACCTCATGACCTGCCAGTGAAGAACCAGAAATAAAAGGCATTTTGCTAAGTGAGTTTGAGAATGTTATATACTCTGGGCCAAATATCAGAAGATGTTGTACGTTGTGAGACTTCATGTGGCATAGAGGGAGGGGATTTAATGATCCATGTAGCTTTTAAAAAGATCTAGCCACTTCTGCTTGCAGCAGATCAGGGAAGTCCACAGTCTCAAGAAGAGAAGACATGAACCTCCAAAAGAGAAAGATCCCAGGGCATCCCTGAGTTTCTAGATCTGCAGTCACTGCTCAAGAAGAAATGTGAAATCCTGTGTAATGTAGACAGAGCCCATCCATTTGCCTTTGTGTGTAGGGAGAGATGAGGACTGAAATGAAAAATATGTGTGATAATAAAATCCCTACTTTCCCCTGACTCACTTCAGCTCCCCATGCTGAGCTGCCCTTGCACAGTAAATGTGGTTTTTTATTGGTTTTCTTCACCCACACTCTCCCTTCTGTGTCTCTTTCTCTCTTTCTTTGCCTTTTTTATGAAACACAGCATTTCCCATTACTTTTCCCCGAGTTCTCACAGAGGCTTTGTAACCTGTTGCCCTGACTGACCTGAGCTGGAAAGTGAGCTTTGCAATACTTCATGACACTGACACGGAGAAGTGAGCAAACCCAGCTCACACCAAATTGCACTTTCAACCCAAGAGCAAACTTATCACAGAATAATTTTTTTTCTTTCTCCAACCTCTGCCTTTTTATTAACTCTGGTCAAAACCCCACCCATGCACAAGTCCAAGTGCAATGTAATATTGAGGTGCACCTTCTCATATCCAAGATGGTTTTGATCTGCAGTTTTGCTGTAAAGGGAATACTCATCTTTTGCGGTTCAAGGCTTTGTTTGACACCAGTGAAGTCAACTTCAGAAAAAACGTCAGCCTCATGGATCTGAAATTTATCCTTGCACTGTGATAATCAGCAGCACTGGCAATTTTCTCAATGGTTTGTTGTGGAAATCTGCACTCTAACGCTCACATGGTATGGGTAGACAACAGCTTTTAAATAAATCCAGACATAATAGTATGAGACAGTTATTGGTTAAAGAGCATCTGCTCTCAATACATAACCCTTATTACCTCTAATAGGACATACACACGCACACATGATTATGGGGAAGATACATCATGCCAAGACCAACAGGTTTCATCTGCTGTTGTTGTCAGGGTTGAAGCTTTTCAAATTTAGCTCTAATAAGACAGAGCTCCCCATGGAGGACAAAGCAACCCAGCATTTTCTTGCTAGACGATAAGTACAGGGATGTTTGGGTTGTGCCCAGTGGGATCAGGGATATTTGTTGGGCCAAACAGATCAATAAATAAGATATTATCAGTCATCCTATAGTGGAGCAAAGAGCAGCTATGTTTAAATTTAAAATGAAGAAGCATCTGTATCATACAGACACCTACTTTTCCACGGCTTATCAATACTGCTGTCGTAGGAGGGGGAAATCCAAGTCTCTTCGTACAAAGGAGAGGGAAAGAAGCTCCTCACAAGCTAACTTTAAGAAACACTATGGCTCCCTTCACTACCAGGGGGATAAATGGAAAAAAATCCTTAGGCTTCAGTCAGACTCAAGTGTACTAAAGTCACCTAATAAGCAAAACAGAATTTTTTCTGCAAGTGAGAGAAATTCACTTTTAAAGGTCTGCCATGTTTCAGCTTGCTGGGTGCAATTGGCTGCACCTTCAGTCTGAGATAGCTGCTGGCACCTCACCTCTGCAGAAGAATCACTGAACCTGCACTTGACAGACATAATGATGGCATGACAGTCTTCATTTTATAAATATTATGTTGAGAAGGAGGAAAATCTTGACTGGATTTTTAAACCACTTCAATGGGAAATGCTTTCTAGGCAGCAAAGTTGCATATCTCTGTTTATTGAGGTTCAAACCTTTTCATTTTTAATTTTTTTTCTTACTCATTAGATCTTTAGAATTTGGGGATTGTTCTAGAAAAAAATTATTTTTTGCTAGCAGAGGATTCTACTGTCACATTCTAGACAACAGTGAAACACCTTGACTTGCTTGTGAAAAGGCAAGTTTAATAGTGCTCTGCCTCTGAAAAGAATGACTACCTTTGCTTTGAAAGGCTGACCTAAATGGAAGAATGTAAAAAAAAGGAGAGAAATACCTATCAGTGAATACTCAGAAACCTGAGCTGTTGTTTGTACTGTGGTAAAACTGCCAAAATAGTGACTTTGATAGTATCTACCTTTTTTCCTGATATTGTACTTTTTCATATTTAAGAGTCAGAGAGAGACTGTAATTCTGTGCCTTTAGTTACCTAAAGCCCTTGAACTTTGTTTTAAACTGTAGTGCAGGGAAACTTAATTCAGTTAAAAGTCTGTCATCAGAGAATGAGGATTACAGCACATTTAATCAATTCTGATATAATCAAGACTAGATTTTAGCCCCCTTTTCTAATCCCGCAAGGCTTTAGTAAAAACTTTTTCTGAGTCAGCATAAAGCATACTGCACTGAGGCTTTAACAAACAAGAAACTTCATCTCTTAACCTCTCAATGTCTGCATAGGTCTGAAAAACTTTAATGATGGAACAGCTCTGATGCTGAGTGCCCAAATTTTCTCAGGCAATTGCCAACACAGTATTGTTTGAACTAAAGAAAGGCAAAGGCAGACACAAACACACACACAAGAATGAGTTGGACTTTTTGAAATCAATGATTTAACTGTGCACAAGTGGAAATATAAATGGTCTCCTAGCACAACAGACAATCTGACAGGTTTATATCGGATAGGAGTTGAGATTAGCTCTGAAGAAATACAGATAGATGCAAACAAATTCCAGCCAACTGTGCATTGCTATATATTGATACGGACATGTTTGCAAACTCATACATTTTATGAAGCCAGACACAGGATTATTATTGCTTGCTTGCAACAGAAAATAATAAATGCTAGCACATGTAGGTACATAAAGCATAAACAAATGTGCTCTTTGGAGGTTTATATTCTGACTTCCTTATTACAATCCTTCATTTTAACAATAATTAACTGAGGAAAAACCTTTATGTTGCATCCCAGCCTCTGGCTGTCTCCAGTTCTTATCCAGGTGAAGTCATCTTGCAAAATTATGAGCACCATTTGCAAAAGCATTAAGAGGGTAAGCGACTTCAATGACACTCTCAGAAGGGGTTTAGCCTCTCAACCCTAATGGTATTACAGCTCTCACGTAACCTCCAAGCTGCCAGTCACTCTGAGCTCTGTGGGCCCCAGGCTCACTCTGTGCTGCTCAGTTCCCTCAGCCCAAACACGGCCTGCCTCTCTTGCATGCAGCATTTCAACACCTCAGTAATATTTGCAAGGTTCTTTGAGGACTGGCCATGAATGATTGCCTTGAAAACATGGAAAGCCTTTTTCATTGTTCCAAAGAGAAAGCCGTTTCATAATACCCTTCCCCCCAGTTTTCATACTAAAAGTCCTGTTTCTAATTTTATACTTTTCCCATTGAGAAATTATTTAATAATCCAAATGAGAAGGTTTTAATTTATAAGAGACCTCATTCTCTCCATTAGGATGAAGAGTTTCACTTTTAAGCATTTAGCAGATCAAAAGTGCTTTGCTTCTATCTGTATGAGATGTGATGTCCCATAAGGAATACTTTAGCTTTTAAAAAGCAAGATAGCTCAGTTGCCTCCCTGTTGTTTTCTTCCACAGTGTGAAAATTGTGGGCTTTTACTCCCAGTGAAGAAAGATTTTTCTCTGAACTGGACAAATGACAATTCTAGACATACAAGTAACACTTTAAGATTTGAACAAGTCACATTGACTTGTAAGGTGTTTTCAGTGGTTCAGGGATTGGATACAAACAGCATTTTACACTGATATTTTCCTTCCAGAGAAGCAGTGAACCTTGGTTTCCTCAGATATGTCCAAAATCACTCAACACCAGACTTTTTTAGAGGTGAACATAAGTTTGGGGTTTGGGTTCTTTTGGTTATACTTTTCTCATTTTCCCATGAAAGAAAAAGATTATGTATTTAAAACCAATCTTGAATACCTCTCAGGGGTTATTACTCAGGTTTGCTCTTGATTGCTCCATAATAATCACAGAATCATAGAATTTTTTGAGTTGATGGGGACCTTAAAGGTCATCCTGTTCAAACTCCACTGGTTTCATTTGTCAGGTGGTTTCCTCTCTTGTCTTCATGTAATTACAGGAAGGTGGCATGAACACCTCCTCTTCACCTGTGTAAATATCTGAAGCCATCTCTGGATGTCTATAGATAATTAAGATTTGAGCTTGCTGCTCAAATAAAACATTTTCTCTGTTTCCATGTTCTTTTTTTTTTTTTTTTTTCTCTCTAAGGAAGTCTTGTGTCTTATGGCTGGGCACCGAAAAAGAGTATTAAAAACACTGAATACATCCAATACAATGAATTTGAGAATAAATGTTTCCATTTCCTTTTCACAAATAAGCCTGGTCCCTAACAAATGACAAACAAAGAATCAAAACCACAAAAAAATAGCCAACTGGAGAAAGGACCTTTTTCCTTTAGGAGAAAACATAAATCTTTTAAAACTGGTAAAATCATATGGACTTGTGCCTACAGAATTTATTCAGAGGAAAATGCAGAAAACTTTAACATTCTCTTTCTATGTCAATTTCACAAAGCAACAGAAAAAGCCACACAGAATCATAAAATGTTTTGGGTTGGAAGGGACTTTAAAAAATCATCTCATTCCAACTCCCCTGTCATGGGCAGGGACGTGCCCACCAAACCAGTTTGTCCAAAGCTCCATCCAGCCGTGATCATTTCTAGGCTTGGGGTACCCACAGCTTCTTGGGCAACGTGTTGCAGTGCCTCATCATCCCCACAGTGAAGGATTTCTTCCTTGCATCTAATCTAATCCTACCTTCCTTCAGCTGGAAGCCATTCCTCTTGTCCTGCCACTCCATGCCTTTGTCAAAAGCCCTTCTCCAAATCTCTTTAGTCCTCTTTAGGTACTGGAAGGTTCTATAAGTTCTCCCTGAAGCTTTCTCTTCTCCAGGCTCAACAAACTCATGTCTTGCCGCCTCACAGGAGGGTTGCTTCAGCCCTTTGAGCATCTCCCTGGCCTCATCTGGGCTTGCTCCAACAGGTCCCAATTTTTCCTGGATTGGGGCACCAGAGCTGGGCACAATAGAAGGCAAAAGACAGAGGAGAAGAAAAGGTGAGGATGACTCAGCAGCCCTTTTCAGAGCCTGTCCCATAGTGGGGATAAGAATTTCCCCACTCCAATTTATCCTCCCAGTTTCTTCTGCATATTCCACATTACTTAGGAGAAACCCCCCTAAGCAGCAATTAGAATTTGAGCTTTGACCCTGGAATGTCCCATCTGCACCACACTACTTCAGACACTGTCATTTCCAGAGGGTGAGAATGAGCTCCTTGTGGATGAGAAGTCCATGATAGATCAAATTCCCACAGCCCCCAGTATAGAGCAGGGCAAAGATAGGGAAGTACAAAACAAGAACCCCAGAAAAGGATATGGGGTCACCACAGCTAAGACACCACAACCCACTCCTATCAGTCAGCTGAGCTGCAATAAATCAACAGCAACAAATATTTCCCTGGTCTCTGCTGATCTGTTGGCTGCCTTGCCAAACCTGAAGCTTTGTGTTTAATGAATTTTCAGGTATCACCCTCAGAGAGTGAGCAAAGGCACATGAGCTCCTTCAAAGGAGCATGCTAGAGGCAGTCCTTAATTACTACCCTGTTATTGCACCTCACTCTCCATTTCAGGAACGGCTATTCCAAGCTCTGATTTTCTCCCTTATACACATTCTAAATTAAAGTGAATCCAATCAGGTTAGTGGCTGCAATTTAGAAAAGAATTCAGACCATTTTTATTGCTCTTTTTTAATATTTTGTTTCCTCTTAATTTTTAATTAGAGTGTAAAAAATGAATCCTGTTTTTTATTAAATCCTTGTTTATGAAAATTGCTTCAAACTATACACAAAAGAGCACTGCGTGATTGTTCATTTTACCATGATTATAAATATTGTATTAAATTACATATGACACAGAGAATAGTCAGTAATTTTAAAAAGTGATTTATAAAAATGGCAGGGTAAGCAATTGAGATGATAGAGAAGCATGTGTATGGATAATGCATGCATGTGCATACATAAGCGAAAAATAAACCCCAAGAAGTAGCACAGAAGATAAAAAATTGAACACTTCAAGAGCAAAGCCCTAAACTCTTATGATGCTCAGATTTTCTTTTCCTGTACCATATATATATGTCATATAACCTATATTTTAAAAAAAAATGAAAGCACAACAGAGATAAAGAATGGATGGATAAAACACCTTGCATAGATTCCAAACCAGAAATTTAAGAAATAAAATTCCTATGCAGCTTATCTTTAGTTTTAGGAGAGTAAGTCACCTATGTGTAAAATATAACATCCTTCCTAAAAATAATAAAGCAGGTGGAGGTGTGTGAACCAGTGCAATGGCTGCTGCATGCACAAGAGTGTAAGATATTTTACAATCAGCTGTCTTGCAGGGCTGTCAGATCTTGGAGAATTTTTGCAGTTACATTTTCATTAATGATTCTCCTAGTCCATAGTTCACCTTGCATTGAAAATTATGCATTAACTGGGGGGAGGGGGAAAGCCAAACCCAATGTATATGTATTGAAAATGAACCACACCCATAACACCTCTGTTGGGATAATTTTGATTGTCATGATAAATATATATGTAAGAGGCCACTCTATATGCTCAATGCTGCTGACCAAAGCTGAGTCATTCAAGCAATTTGAAATAATAGGTGCTTAATGGGTCATTTTCTTTGTGACCCATTAGTTTGTCTTTATTTATAATTTTGCTGCCTCACATGTCAGAAAAACAATCCCAAAACTCTCCTTCCAGTATTAGATGCCAATATATTCTGTGCTGCCAAAAATTACTCATCACAACAGGACAAAGGGTTAAGAAATAAGTGACAAAGAACACATGAAACCAGAGAATTAAACTGAATCCCTTATTTGAAAAAAACTGGAGGATGCTACTGTTTCTGGATGCCTCTTAGAGAAACAATTTTGTCTGATATTAACAACATAGCTAAAAAGACAGAGAGATAGAAAACTGCATGCAAAGCAGCCATTCAGGCAGCTCAAGTTTGTTACCCAGGTTAGTGACAGACTTCATACATGACCTCAGTAACATGAAAACAGTACAAATAATACACCAGCATTGGGCAGCACCCCAAGGAAACCTTACCAGCCAGTTTTGTCCTGTGTAGAAAGGGCTGTTTTCCCAAGCTAGAGTCTTCTGCCATAAAATTTAGATACACAAGGGCAGTCAAAACACCTCAGGATTGTGGCTGATCACCTGGAGCCCTGGATATTAATGCCAATCAATTGTCTTCTGCTAATCTTTCCTATCGTTTTGTTCCCACCTCTAAAATACGAGTGTTTCCTATCTCCCTGAGAGCTGGAGATGTCTGTGAGGTACTTAGATACTACAGAATCAAGATCATACAAAAATAAAGGGGCTAGATCAGCTCCCTGGTACCCTGAGTGTGGCTTTCAGGACCAGCACTTTCCACTGATTTTCACTCCAAGAGACCTCAGAATCCTTCACAGGTCCCTTATTACACCCAGTAATGCTGGAAAAGGAATAATTTTTCCCTGGGCATATTTAGAGATATCCATATTTTTAATCTGTCTTTGCTACATTATCTCTACATCCTAGGGTGTAGGATCACAGCACACAATATGCCTCTACTTGAATGCCTGTAAATCCATAAATCCCAGTAAATTCCTCAATTGCAAATCCACATTAAAGCCACTTGCAAATCTCGGACTTGGTTCTCCTTTCACTTGTGTGGTTTCTCCACCATTTAGACTCAGTCCTTTACTACTGTGACATAAAATGAGGTTTTCTTTTTCAGACAAGACCTTCTAGGGGAGGCAGTAGCTTTTTCCCTGAAGATTCATACTGCCTGGAGTCATGTCCAGCAGCAGCAAGAGACCCTTTCAGCATAAGAGGGGAAGTTACAGCAACTGATGACCAAGGCAATCAGTGTGGTTCTATCTGCTAAAAGGTGACTGAAAAGAGCAAATTCCACTGGCTTGTTCACCAGTGGTGTCATAGTGATGCTACTGCTGCACAAACCACTCCTTTTGCCCAGGGTGACTGACACTGTCTTTGTTCCCAGGGCTGCAGTGGTTGCTCCATGGGAGCATCCTGAATGAGCTGACTCTGCTCTCCTCATCATCCTTTCTTGAAAAGGAGCATTCAGGAGATAAATGACATTTTTGGAGATTGCTGTGCCCTGGTCAGGAGACAAAGTCCCACAGACATGCAAAACCTCTTTGGGCAGTTCATGTCTTGCCACTGAGGGTGTTTTTCCCTCATGGATCCCCAGGATGGACAACCAGCTAGGATGAAATCAGCTGCAGCATGGCGAGCATTAGGTAGGAAGACATGACAGTTTTAGCCCAATATGTCAATTGCTGACATGCAAGTTTCATAACAATAGCAATTCCAATAAACTGGGGGGAAAAAGAAAATGTCAATTCTATCCAGATCTAACTCTAGATGCTTTTCAACTACATGAAGATGTGTTGAAATAAGCAGTGTATAACCATGAAAAACACAAAGAGTTAGCCGACTTTAAAAACTCAAGAATTTTTCATAGCAAGCGAAGCATGAAGTATCTTGCTCACTTGTATATAATACATATATATGAAGCTTGAACAAAATCTTCTGATTTTTTACTTTAAGGCTCCTTCAAAACATCAGCCATTGCAGAATGTCACTGGTAAAAATATGAGCATATGTATGGAATTGATTTAATGCCAGCTAAAGAAACATTAATCTAGCTGCAAATTTTCACTGCAGGGACATGATGCAGTAAATTTCTGCTAGTCTAACACTGGAGTTGATATTCCATGATATATGACACTTTTGTTTGGAAAAGAAAAGAAAACTTTTCTTCAAAACCTTAATTGACTCTCATATATTTCTGACTACAAATTGTACTGGATAATAAAGGCAATAAGTATAGCGAGTAAACCCATATTTTTCAAATGCTCTGAAAGATATACAATTACGGTATCCAACTCACTGTATTTTCTTCATTCCCTTTATAATAACTGGGAGTTAACATTTTTAATTCACATTGATTTCCTTCATGGATTTTTTGGTTACTAACATAGAAGCAGAACAAAAAGAAAAAGTCTTCGCTTCCAAGAAACCCTTCAAAGTGAAGTCAGTAATTGGACTGCCTCATGGGATGATCTGTAGCAATTCCAGGTAAGGAAAGCCATGGGACTGCACCATCACTCCTTAGCAAGAATCCAGTCTCGAGTGGTTTTCTTTTACTATGTTTTGTACAGTTTACTATGAAATTGTGTAGTTAAGGCAGTAACCACAGTGACTTCAGATGCTCCAGAGATTATGCTGGGATAAGAATTTTCTACAAAACAGTTCATGAAAAAAAGTCATTGGTCCCATCCTTAATTCACTACATCAAGGTCAGAGCTTTGGATCAGTGGATGGGGGCACAGTGCTGTTCTTTCACAGTCAGCAATTCACCAGGCAGGCCTGGAAGGTAGCAACTCATAGGAGAGGTGCTTAAAAACATCTTTGAAACCCTCTGTTAGATCTACTTCACTGACTGGTATGTAAATTATTTGGCTGCTCACTTGTACAGGGCAAGACATCAAGGGCAAATGCCTTTTTCTGCCTGATTCAGACCAAGCATCACTGATCTGAATTTGAACATTATCTTATGTCATTATGCAATCTAAATGGCAACATGTCCCTATTTCCTTTGGCAGAGCTATTTTTCTTACTCCAGGAAAGAATTGTTCTTTACTGCATCATTTCCCTTTTCAGCAAAGAAACCAGAAGCATCTGCAGCACCAGCCACTTGTGCTAGAAATACTTAACATCTCCAGAAACTGTACTGACCTTTTGGTCTGAGCTTGCTTTAGATTCCAGTGACAGTGTAGCTAACACCCCTTACATGCACCACCGTTCTGATTTCTACCAGTGTTTCAGCTGTTCCAACATGATTTCTCCTTTTGCCTTTCTCCACAGATGTGTACACATACACACACCCTCAGATGCCCAAATAAACAGGTGAGCTCTGCTTATAGACAGCTGAGCTTGCAACTGGGCATGCTTTGATCATAGAACCACAGCATGGTTTGGGTTGAAAGGACCTTTAAAGGTCATTTACTTCATCATCCAAAGCAACACAAGAAAGCAAGACAGCTCTTGCAGTCTCAGTCCATGCTTCATGCAGCTTTTCATCAGATCTCCATCTCATGCATCCTGAAGAAGGCAGGTTCTTCTTACTTTTGAGGGCTTGCTGGGTCTCATGTGGAAAGGCTTTTTCCATCTGTTTTTTTTATCAATTTCTGGTCACCAGTCACTGTCAGGACTTGACTGGTTATAGGGGTGAACACTTGTTCTGACTTCAAAGATACCTTGAAAACTCCAAAGGCAGGAGATTTTTGTGAAACATTCCCAATTCAATGACTGTCTCCTAAGCTGGACATGTCCTCTACAGCTCTGAGATCCTAGTTATCTAACTGCATGTCTTTTTGCACTGTCTCTCCAGATGGAACAGCTGGTATGGAATTTTAGAGCATTTCCAGTGGCAGCCTTAAAGAGCCCCTGATTTCCCTGCACAAGAAGGGGACACAGCCATGTCAACCACATCAAAAAGTAGGTGGGTAGTGTTCTGCAATAGGCATTTTATTGCAACCTTTAAAATAGATCCCATTTGCATCTGTTAATAAAGGCAGACCCATCTGCAGTCTGTTTTCAGCCATTACAGAGTAACCAGTGCCATAGATTAGCTGAGGTCCTGCATCCATCACGAACAAGTGATGGATGTCACAAATAGCTGGACCCTGAGGGTGTTTTAGGACTCTTCTGGGAGCAGTCCATTCTGAAATCTAAACTACCCCGATTGCCATTTGGGTATCAGAAGTATATTTCAGCAAGAATTGAAAGGGAAAAGCTCAGAAGGAGCATAAATAGAGTCAGATTGTCCTTAGCTTAATGGAGGAATGACAATAAAATGTAAACAAAAAGTGTCCAGCTTCAATCTAAGAGTTATTCCATCAGCCACACACGCAGATTAAATCAAAATGTTTGGACAAGAATAAATGGTGGTGGGAGGAGGAGAAGATGATCAAAAAGGATGCTGGTTTTTTACCTAATATGTATTTTATACAAAAAATAGCTGAACTTGCTTTGAAGGTGACCTTCTGGCAGAGGATAAACCTGACAAATTTCACTCTAAGCCTGGAGATTCAGAAGATAAATAATGGTTGCAATCAGTAGTGGAACAAAGAGGCAACTTTACCCCTTGGCAATAGGAAAGGGCATGGCTCTGCTGGGTGAGTGAAGCCTTGCTCTACTGGTTCACAAAGTACAACCCTAAAAGTTTTTGGTGCTGCTTGCTCAGAGATCCCTGCAAACCCTCTGTAGTCACATAATGTGACATCAAGAAATTTTTCTTCTATGTCTTAGTATATACAGGTTTTTTCTGCCATTATATGTTAGAAGCAGATAGAAAAAAATTGATCTGGAGCCTTCTTTCTGAAAAACTGAATTCTAAGTCAAAAGTTCACATTTTAGGTTGACAGAAAAAAAAACAAACAAACAAGCAAAAAAACCTACTCTGATGATTTTGGAAACAAAATTTTCAATTATTTATTCATTCACATTTGTTATTTTGAGTCTCCTAAAATTCTTCTATTTTTCCAAAAGAGTTAATTATATTGCATTTTTCTTACACTTGACGAATTTTTGTTCCCTTTTGTTGTCCATAGAACACATGTTTGTTAGTGGTATCCATTAACAGATCAGTAGCTTTAACCATTAAGTCTTTCAAGGCCCTTTTTTTCTTTTTTAACTTTGTCCAAAAAAATAAAACACATCAGTGACCAGAGTTTTTATTTGAACTCTGGAATAAAAATTCCTTATGGTGGACAGAAGCACAGGATAATCAAGGCTGGAAATGAACTCTGAAGGCCACCTGGTTCACTGCCTTTCTCAAAGAAAGGCCAGCTAAAATCAGATTGCTCAACACCTCATCCATTTGACTTTTTCACTGACCAAGATGAGATTTCACAGCTTCTCAAGGCCTCCTCATCCTCTGCTCACCAGGCAAGTGCTTCAGCCCCAGCCATCTCTGCAGGGCTTTGATGATCTCCTGCACTTTGCAATGTCTTTGCTGCAAAGGAGAGTCCAGTGCTGGACACAGATGTGAGCTCAGAAGACACAAAACAGACCAGCCCTTCTGCAGTTTGATCCTTTTCAATTTGCATCTTCCATAGCAGCAGGTGAAGGTACACAGAGCACTCAGGCTCAGCTTTCACCCTGATTGCTCAGGATCTGTGCCTGCATTTGCTCTGACAAGTGATACTCAGATTTCTGGCAGCAGAAGTTGTCAGCTTTCCAGTATTGCAGTTTTTTAGGTCTTAGGACTATCAGGCTGTCAATGCCATGGGCTGCTGACCTAACAGGATTGTCAGCAGATGTCCCCACTGAATCCCTCCCCATCATTGTGACTTCCTAACACATTTTTCTTTGGCTTCAGGATACTTAACAGAGCTGCAGAACACTTCCCCAAGTAACAAGGGTAACAATGACAGCAACAATAGCAGCAGAAGGAAAAAAGGCTCATGCAATCAGTCAGGGAGGAAATTAGGACACTGAGGTTGGGAACTAGGGGTAAGGGGGGTTGCTGCAACTGACAGGAAAGTAGACTGAGTTTGAAAAGATTTTTCAGGTCTGTGTACACGAGGACTCAAGAATATCCCACCTGAGGCTATCTGTCAGCTCACCTTCTGAGATGGCTTCATTGTCAGCACAAGAGACAATGCTTTTTGAAAACCAAGACAGCACATACACAAGAAATCCATAGTTACACAGTCAGATGGAATCAGGCTTAGAGAAAAAGAAACACGTATTTCTTAAACTCTCCAAAAGAGTTGCTTCAACTTATATGTAAGCCAGTACAATGTAGGTACAAAAAACAGATAAGAGTAAAACTGACCTAGAACTGCAGTAGATTGATTGGTTGACTATAAGCCAAATTTCAGTTCTTCCAGGAGACACATCTATAATCTCTATGTGCCACAGGTGGAAGTATGGGGATTTCTGAAAACATTATTTGGGGATTATTTTAAGCTTTTTCTTTCCAAGTTGTAGTAGCTTGGCCCCTGCCTGGACAAGGAAAGAAAAATAGTGCTTTCAGAGGCTTTTTTTTCACACTGATATTTGATCTGCCTGTAACAGCATGCTATTGAATACTATGGATAAAGTCATCCAGCAACATTATCATCTGGAAACAGGAGATCGGAATTATTTTTCCTACTCTTCCAGTGACTTGAGATTAGACCTTGAATATATTACGATGTCCCTCTGAGCATGTTTTCCAGAGAGACTGTGGATTTCCCATCCCTGGATGTTTCCAAGGCCAGGCTGAATGGGGCTCTGAGCAACCTGGTCTAGTGGAAGGTGTCCCTACTCATGGATGGGGGTTGGAAGTGGATGATCTGTAAGGTCCTTTCCAACTCTAACAATTTTGTGATTCTACAGTTTCATTATTCATTTCTGAGACCAGATTACTACAACATAGCTGGACTAGGGCATCTATATTTGCTCTAGGTCTTGCATCACCATGTTCTGGTATGCTGCAGTGTTCCTCATGATGGAGATGTTTCAGACTACACACAACCACTGAACTTAACTTTTCTTTTTTACCCAATATCCTCATCTTCTACCAGACTCTTTTCCTGGGAGTGAAAGT
Organism: Brachypodius melanocephalos; assembly: GCA_013398615.1. Classification (NCBI taxonomy): domain Eukaryota; kingdom Metazoa; phylum Chordata; class Aves; order Passeriformes; family Pycnonotidae; genus Brachypodius; species Brachypodius melanocephalos. The sequence continues at coordinate 5,432,560 of VZSR01000824.1, forward strand.
AAAAATTCTCCACTAGCTGAAAATAGTTCCTAGTTTTTCACTGCTGATTTATGCACAAGGTGCCTGGTCAGTAGGCTTCTTGACATTTTGGTAGATGAAATTCGAATCATCTGATCCTCGTCTGTGCTTTTAGTTCCCAATCTGTCTCTTTGGCTACATCCTGATTAATGAAATAAACAGGACCAGAACAGCACAGGACCGGGGCTCCAGCGTTGTTTGAAACATAAACTTATATTTTCCTGCATTCTCCATTTTCACAGAAAATGGTCAGTTTGGTTTGGGGAAGAGTGTGAACCAAGCAGCAGTTTGGATGCAAGCTCATGTTTTGGAGAGGGGAATTTACCCCCACATACACAATCTGCAGTATGACCACTCTCTCCACAGCCTGTTTGTTAGCAGAGACATGGGATTTCATATTTCACCTGGATTAAATTTTGAAGTGCATTCTTAAAGCATTCTAGGCTGTCTAATGTTGACAGCCACAAAAGATTTGTCCATGAGGGAAGGGCTTCTTGGAACTCACATTTGGGAGAAAAAATCCTTTCCAAAAATGGTCTTCAATTCCTAATAGCACACGACAGGAATGATTAGTGTACTTTCCATAGAAATTTTGTTCTCAGATCCTCTAAGCATGTCTGAAAAAATCCCTTGGTCTTCCTATGAGATCTGTCCTGTCATGAAATGGGGACTGTCACAGAAAGTACCTTAAGGAATGCATGATGCACAAGCAAAATATAATTATTTCTGAACAGCTTTTAGATTTTACATCAAAATCTTGAGGTTTTATAAGAAAAAGAGGTGAGAGGCAGGATCACCACACAGCACAGCACAGAAAATATTTGCACTGGCTTTACACCTGTGCATCTCCACTGAGTTTTGCTGATCTACCCACAGAAGCGAGAAAGAAGATTCTAGCCTAGAGAATCAAACATCAGCAACAAAACTAGGGGGAAAATTTGCACTTTGTTTTTTCACTCTCCCAACTTTTTTCTTAATAAAACTTCATACTATAAAAGCACAATAAATACAGCTAGCACATTAGAAATGCTCCTCCATATCAGGAAATTATGTTCTTAAAGCAATTTTGGATTCCCACCTGTCTTTATAATGAAGCGCTGAATAGCTTGTTTGTGCTGAATCTATTGTATGAACTATTAAAAAGCCAATAAATCCAAATTACATATTAAAATATGAATTGAGTTTAGGAACTAAGACCAGATTAAGAGGAAAAACATTCTCTTTTTCTCTGAAACTATCTTAAAGCCTTTACTGACATTCATTTTATTTTCTCTATTGATTTTATTGACAGACAATTTTGATAAGTTCTCTTTTTTCCCAGATTTCAATATTTCATGACAGTTGGCCATCCAGTTTTGACACAATGATAGGATTTGATATGACCCCCAATACTTAAAAGCCAACTTTATTTTGGAAGCAATAGCTGCCAACACTTTAAATAGACATGTAGTCCTGATATATTATACCTTTCTTGTATGGGAGCAAAATATGACGCGAGGTGAGCCACCAAAATCTTTGCCTTGTTTTCACTTGAATAACAGTTCCCAAGGAAGGAACACTCTTTTTCTCTCTTTCCTTTGTGTTTATTTATGCATTTTTTCCAATGCTACCATAGGAATACTGGCAGCAGGTGTTACAGCACAGCTGGAAAGGATATCAGTGAGGTCACACAGGAAGTTTTGGGGTACTGTGCAGTAGCAAGGCCTCTGGCCAGACAAGGGAGAAGCCATGTGTGAAGTGCAACTCCTGGTCCTACTGGTCTGCTTTCCACATTCTTCCACTAGCCCAATCTGTACAAGAGTGTCTATTTAAAGAGCTGCTAACAAGTAGCTTATGCTACCTTTGCAGTGGCCTTGGCATACTCCTATCATATTTTTAAGGTGCATTAGCACATCAGCTCTGCTAAAACAAGATTTGTTGCTTGAAAAACAAGGATATCTGGAGAAAACATTCAGACTTTTTGAGTTTTAAGAAGGTAAAAAACTCTTTCCAGAAAGTCATCATTTCCTTGTTCCTACTGAATGCAACATTATGGAGCTGTCTGAATATTAGTTATAGTGTTATCCACAATAACTGGATTCCATTTAAGACCCTAACACAGCTGACTTGACAAAAACAGCTATTACTGCACATCAGCCCCATGTCTATGGCAATGGCTTCTATTTGGGTGTCAGAGATTCTCCTCCTGATTAACACATCGTACTTCAAGCCACTTTTATAAAATGGGAAAAATGCAGTTATGCCCATTTTGTGCACAGGAGGTGAGCACAGAAACACTGCAATGACTTACAGGCAAAGTCTGTGTCCCAGATGTGAATCACACTCCAGAATCTAAATTGCAACACTACTGTAATTTCCTTCCCTATTCCATTAAACAGAATTTGCCTAAATTAATGTAGCAGCGCAGGCTCTGTGCACATGAGTAGTGTTGCATCAAAGGTTTCCTCTCTGTTAGTCACAGATGATGAAAGGGGAAGGAATCACCTGAGCTAACTTGAGTGATCTGTACTATAGATGTGTACTATGTCTGATCATGACAATGCCATTTGAGATCTCCTAGAGTCTCACAATCAGGCTTTTAGCATCTGATTCTGAAGACTGTCAGTCTGTGAAGTACCATCTGACTTCAGACTTCCTTGTACAGTTGTTCAGACACCTCAAGCCATCTCACGTGGCACTAGAAACCTGTTTGTAAGCAAAAATATCAAGATTCATCTAGGATCCAGCCAGCCCCAGTGCCTTTAGTTGGTGCAGAGTCACACAAGGAAACAATGCCTCTCTTTCACACCTGGCTAGTCCTGTCCCTTTTAAAGCCACGTTCACTGCCCACTCTTTGCATGGTCAGCAATTTCCTACTCCAGTAATTTTCTAATGTTCCTCCTTGCATTGCTATAAAGGTAATCCCCAACGAGGTAAAAAACCTCATTTCTATGATTTTATGAGATGCCATTTGGAGGAGGTCAGAAGAAGGAGTTCTCATGTTTATTATTAGTAACTGGCAATTTAATTTTTCAGCTGCTTTACCTCCTTTAACATCTCTTGCCTTAAGTTTAAGGCAGCTGCTCTGGGAAGTGTTCAGCTGTGTGAATTATAACCTGACTTTGAGCAGGAGGTTTAAGTACACAAAGTGAGTCACTTGATTGATGGCTCGTTTGATCAGCTGTGCAGTCAGGGTCCTTGCTCTGCTGCAAACCTGACCGCACAGTCAATACTGCAGCATCCCTGGCTGGCAGGAGAATTCAGGGTCAGTAGCTGTACTACAATAAAATCTGCATCACTGTAAGCTGGTGTTTGTATCTTGTCTATCTCTTCCCCTCAGCTGCATTTCTTTGTTCATGTAAAAAGCCCATGTCTGGGGACTTCCCTATTGTCCTCCATTCTTCTGCTCAAGGCAGTCTGCCCTCTGTCAGCTGCAAAAATTCCTGAGGCCTCTTGTCTCCAACTGGCTAACCAAGTGCAAGGCCTCTGTTGCACTGCTCCATTTTCACAGAAGTGAATTTAACCTCAGAGAACGTCCCTGAGCTTGAACATAATGGACAGTGAAAACATCACCAGCAAGATTTGGTCTACTTCTATTGATTTGTTTGGGTTTTGATGAAAGAAAACTGTCTGAAAAAGTTATGTCCTTTCTGTATTTCACATGGTAAAACTTGCTGTTCAAAAGAAGTGACACATGAATCACAGGGACAGCTCAGCTATCAAGGGAACCGTGGTGCCCAAGGGAAAGTGAATAGAAGTGAGGACACCAGCCTGAGGAGGAGTGAAAAACTCTGGACTATCTTTTTGGGATACACCACAGCAGCTTAGATAGACATAATTCAACACCAAGCCTGAAAGGACGTTGTGGTGATGTGGGTCTCGGTCTCTTTTCCCAGATAACAAGTGACAGGATGAGAGGAAGTGGCCTCAAATTTTCCAAGGGAGATTTAGCTTAGATATAGGGAAAAAAATTCATCATGGAAAGAGTTGTTAAGAACCAAAACAAGCTGTCCCGGAAGTTATGGAATCACCACTGCTGGATGTGTTCAAAAAACTTGTGGGTTTGGCACTTGAGAATGTGGTTTATTGGTGAACATGGTGATGGTGCTGGATTGATGATTGGACTCAATGATCTTAGAGGTTTTTTCCAACCTTAACAATTCTGTGATTCTATGAAATATCTCTGAACTGAGATAGTTTGAGTGTTTGTTAGAATGAAGTATTTGGATGGACTTGAAAAGCAAAGTTTCATTTCTACTCTGCCAAATTCACTCAACAGGTCTGTTCTCTGGCCTCCAAGACCCCTGATCCCACCAGCAGATTCTGTGAGAAGGCAACACTGACCTCTCCAAAGGAAGATATGAGTAGGAATCCTTTAAACCAACTGAGCATATTCAAGTCCATGAGATCACAGAATATACAAATTGGGGTGTTGAGAGTTGGCTGATGCCATTGCCAAGACCCTTGTCATTGTTTTCAAAAAGCCCAGGGGAGTGGTGAAATCACTGTCTATGTGGTACTTGGGGACAACGTTTAGTGATGGACCCCTTGGCAGATGGACCCCAGGGTTAATGGTTGGACTCAATGATCTTGAATGATTTGGAGTGATGGTGTTCATCTTCCCAAGTAACTGGTATAAGTGATGGAAATCTGCTTCCCTGGGCACAGCTGAACACCAGCCTGAACTTGGGAAGTGGTGAATGAATTCCTTGTTCTGCTTTGCTTGTATGCATGGCTTTTGCTTTACTTATTAATGTGTCCTCATCTCAACCCACGACTTTTCTCACTTTTACTCTTCTGTTTCTCTTTCCCATCCCACAGGGAGCAGAGGAGGACTAGAGCGAGTGGTTGTGTGCTACCTAGTTGCCAGCTGGGGTTAAACAGTATTATATAAGACATGTATTATTATTATTTTATATTAATGTGGTTATTTCTGTACAACTGACAGTGTATTTGGTATGTCTATCTAACATGTACTGTGTTCTATATATGTTTCATGAAGTGCATAGCTGTTCATGTACAGACACAACGGCAAAGGCTTTTTATAGATATCTACAAATGTGTTTATGGAGTTGCCTATTACATAAAATCACCAGCAACAGCTTCTTGGGGAACCTAGTTCTGTCACTGCATGTTAAGGAAGATCTGAAAACTGCAGTGAACTCCTCAGGAGACACCAGCCTCGTGCTGCTCCTTCCTACTCCCTGATTACATTTAGACAAGAGGTAGGGACTCAGAGAGGGGCTCTGCTGAGGCAGAGGAAATTTGAAGGGGCAAGAGAGGTAAAATGTCACCAATCTTGAACAACACCTAAAAACAAGTAACAGGAATGAGATTTTGGAGCTAGACACCTCACTTATTCCTTGTGCTAGTTGTCTGCACCCATGCCCAGATAAAGCCCCCAGGCCGGGAAGATAACAGATAGTTTCATTACTAAATCTTCCATGCATATAACTTCCCAGGATCAGCCCATAATTTCTTTCCAGGCTGCACTTTTCCAGCCAGTGAAATACTCCTTTACAGCCATGTTTTGAACCAATTCTCAGTTAGCAGCTTCTTGTGGAGCTTGGTGATATCATTAATGAAGTATCTCTCTCCACAAATAAAGTACTATTCATTTGTACCAAATCTCTTCATAATCACTGGAACCTGTCCCACATGCTAATGCAGATCAGAGAGGTCTGAGTAAGAGGAAAATACTCTCAATATCACAGATTATTTCTCCATGGGGCAATTTGTCAGAAACAGTCGTGAAGGTTGTGATCCACATTCACTCCTGCAAGATCATAGCAAGGGAGGATACAAGAAAGTAATTTCTGGAATAAGGAGCAGGGAAAGGGTGAAAAGAGCAGGATAAGCAATTCTCAGAAGCTCTTTGGAAAAATATAAACAATCTGGTAAGGGGGAGAAGGTGTGGGAGTTGAGCAGAAGAAAATTAAAAGGATAATTAGAAGAGAAAAAAATCGCATTGCTGAGAACATTTTAGCTGGTGAAGCCAGGGATTTCAGATGAATTCACAGCAGACAGATGGTAAAAAGGGGGGAAAAAACCACCAACCAACAGCACACCCTACAATCAGTTCTTTAGCATGAATATTAGGGGGATTTACTTAGGGATAGGGAATAAGGAGCTGGCAGCCTTAACACACAATTTTTTTGTTTTGTATCTTTGCAACAGAGGAAGAAGGATCAGAGCAACACAAAATAGTGGTTTGTTGTGGGCTGTGAGCTGGAACAGTCAAATAATCCTCACCATCCACCTAGACTGATATTTTAGTTAAAATTTTCACATTTTCTTGTGATTGTAGTTGGGATTCTCTCTTTTTCTTGGACAAAAATATCACTGGGCACCTGGGAACTTAACTAATAAAAAAATGGGTAAATAGACAAGTCTTTTTGCCATATTAATAATCAATCTATCCTAAAGAAAAAAGTGAAATTCAAGAAAATATTATAACAAACATAAATATGCCAATTCCCTATTCTTTGATAACATTAAATAACAGAAGCTATGATAAGCAAAACAAGAAAGAAGAAAAATCATCTCCCAAGTGACTAAGAAAGCACAGATCTCCCCAAAGCAACAGGATGAGGGACAGAGATTTGAAAGCTGCTCTGACTGCAATGCAGCCTCCTGGCATAGGGCAGACCCCAAGAAAGGAAAATTGCTTTGGCTCAGCACCACAAATGCTGTTGTCTTGCTTTGGATGCAAAAATGACCTGCACAAACCGGCTTGGAGGTCCTTTCACAATATTCTCCAGAGCCTTGGATCTGTGTCTCAGCTCTTTGGGGACAGGTGGGGTATTCCCATGACATAATCTTTGGGAGAGGTCCTTCCCTTTGTGTTGTTTCTCTTTTTTAGAAGCTAAACCAAGATGCTCTACACAGTATCAGCTTTCTTGAAGGATATGGTTACAGAGGTGACTTGTTATTCCTGTCTAGTCTAAAGCTGGGCTCAACATATTCCCAAGACGAAAAGAACCCTCATGCAGACTTGGAGAGGCCCTAAAAATATGAAACACTTCATTAGAAAAACCATTTCCCACTGAACTTACTAACAGAACACCCATTGGTTCAATCAAGGGAAGAACCACAGTGTTTACAGACCCCAAACCCACTTATACACAAGGACATCTGACTCAGGAGGATAGAAACCAGAGGCAAGCTACTTACACACCTTGTTTTTCATGGAATCATAACTCTGGACAGCACAGATGAGACTAAATTGATTTAAAATAGAGAAGCATTTTTATGTAAGGCCAAAACATTCAGATAATTTTGCTGATTTCAACGATAATTTAAATTTGCACTGTCAAATTAATTTGGGATGGGTTTAACTATTGAAAATGAAAGGAAATTAAATGGGAATGAAAGAAAAAAAGCCCACAGCCTTTGTGATTCCTCTCACAGAGTCTCTCTGGAAGACGATTTGATTTTGAACTGTTGCAATTTGCATGTTATCAGTTCGTGCCCAGCTGGAAACAGGTTATATTTTGTGTGTTTTGGTGGGGCTTCTTTTCTTACTGCTGAGGTACTAAAAACTGTATAAAAAGGGAAAATTCATTTTCACAAGCATGTCTTTCACAGATAGGTGGGAGATCAGGAGAGAGTAATCCATCCTAGCCATGGATGTCCCCATTTCTCCTCACTCCAAGTGGTGCTGCCCACGAGCAGTGAATCTCTGGACACAATCCTAGTTACAAAGACCACCAATACCAAGAGAGAGCTGCAGCCCCCCAGCCCTGACCAGGCAGGCAAGCAGAGACCTGGCAGGCTCTCCCAAGACCATCTCTGCAGACTAAGTCCATGTTGTCCATAGATTTCCCAGAATCTTTCAGATTTCCCTCAGATTCCCCTTAGATTCCCTATGGGAAATCCCATAGATTTCCCTTCCTACTTTCTCCAGGGCTCTCAGAAGTTCAACCCATACAACAGGCTCCACTGAACATCAGCTGTGAGAAGTTTCATATAACTTTATAATCTATCTTTGACCTATATCATGTTCCCTCCAAACCTCTTCCTCTCCCAGCTGTTGGATGGTCCAACATCCTTTTTGTGTGGCCCAAAGTTATAGATAAAATGGCTTGGAGGATCTGAAACTGAAAGAAATATCAGATTGTGGTGGGTAACACTATTTCACTGGAACTACAAGCCTCCTTTCAGAAGAATTTCTAAAGAATAAAAGTCTCCATTTCATCCTGGCATGAGATCTGGCTTTGCAACAGCCACTTCCAATTTCAGTTGTTTCTTCTCAGAGGCTATGATTCCTTGATAGATCAGAATTTGCATCATTTCATCTCTCACTTAACTAATTTGATGAGGAAAATGGAACTGCTACGGTGGCAATTTAAGCATATTAAAGGAAAAATTTAATCCAAAATTTTGATTCACCAAATTTAAAGTCCATTTGCATTACATTTAATAACTTCAGCCTCTCTTAGTTCATCTGTACTTATCTTTAAGTCTGCATGGCTGGGTGGCATTAGAAATAAGAAGATTATTCATAGTAGGGTGCTCTGCCTATGAACTTTTTCTTAGCTCTTGGTAGAGATAAAGAATATTTGCTCAACTGTGTATCATTTCATAATCACATGAGTGGTCAGCTCTTCTGTTCTTATAAAATCATATCCCACACCATCACCAACAGGCCTTTCAAAAAATACCAAAAAGGGTATAATTAATTCAAACAGAGTAATCATTAAAGTATGAGGATAGTCAGACACACGCTTTTTCATCTCCCTCCAAGCACAGCTGAATTATGAGACCCAAGTCACAGCTCTTGTAAGGGACTAGATCAGGCATTTGTGGAGAGGAGGGAACTTGCTGCATTAATTCTCACCTTTTCTCTGTAAATCCATGCACAAAGCATTTGAGTCTGAAGGCCTGAATTGTGATGTGCTTCACCAAACCATGGAAAAGTAGGCCTGGGGGAAAAGCTCTATAAGGACTGACACTGGCAAGGTTGGAAGGGAGCAGGCTGGGAGGCTTTCTCTTGGGCTGGCAGCAGGTGCTTCAGTTCTGGAGGATTTAAGGGGAGACTGGGGAGGGGGGAAAGTGAGAGAAAAGCTTCCATGCTATCCTGCAGCATCTGGTGCTTCCTGGCCCGTGGAGTCAAGGAGAGAGAGCGGAGCCCTTGGAGCTGGCGTGGGAGCAGGTGGGGGAAGGTGCTGCTGTTATTTGCAGCAGACGTTCCTTAGCAACAACCTCGAGCAGATGGAAGGCTGGGTACCACTGAGCAGAGCCTCCATCAGCAGCCCCTCAGCCTCCTCAACCTCTCCCTATGCAGGGGGAGGTGAGGCAACACAGCAAATTCTACCAGACAGCTTTTCTCCAGACAAAAGGAAGGGATAAGGAGATCCTTTTGACTCATGCAACTTTGAAGCCTAAAGAGATGTGAGCAAAGTTCATTAAACAAGTTTGATAAATACTAAAAATATTGTTGTAATTATATAGCAGTCGTTACGTATACACATACATATATATATACAGATATATTCTGTCACTATAACTGAGCAACTTGGATTTCTAGGAAGGCTGAGAAATCTCAGCACGAAATTTAAAGAACATAAATGTAATTACAAATATTTTTAGGTTATACTGAACCACACTTGGTTAAAAAAAATCAGGTCTTAATCTGTATCTGAAGTAAAAGGAAGACATCAGGTCCTAATCTGTCCAATTAGTAAAATACAAAGTGATTGATAATTTACAGTTAAAAAGGTTATTTGAAAATGGAGAGTTCACAGATGCAGAGGATTTTAGAGAAAGTCTTGACAGATGGATATATTACCAAATTAAAGAAAACAGCAACCTTCCATCGGATAACTAATTAATCTTGTACATGAAGAATGTGGAGAATCATCATGGTTGAACATAGCTAACAGCAGAGGTGGGACCTCCTGCAGAGAGTGTCCATAAAGCTATAAAAAATACCACCACTTTTTCTGCATGCATGACTCTTTTCTTCAAAATTGGGTGTGAAGGATTGAGCACTTTGATATCTTCTGTTATGATATTGAATATGTAAATATTGTCCTATCATTAAAGGAAAAGAAATTCTACTGTTTGTATTTGATCTGCCTACACGCCCTTGAGGTTTGGCTGTAATCTGCATGCAAAAGCAAGGGAGAACAAAAGTACAATGGCCATAAAATTTCATGGTCAATAAAGAGCCATAATTATCTCTAGGGGGAAGGACAAAACTTCTCTTTTCAGAGTTTGTACATAACAAGATGTATTGGTATTTCTTGTGTCTTCTGAGAGGTAGGATGCTTGAAACATATCTACGACCGTATTAGAATTATGCTGGTAAAACTCATGCCTTCAATTCCTCTTTTTTATTAATATCACCATCGAAAAAAATCTGATAGAGTAATTAACTAATCTTCCTTGATTACCTTGATTAATGAGGATCTAGGTGGACCTTTTAAAGACTTTGGAATAGCTCTGTAGCCAGCAAAAGCAGATAAACATTCGATTATTTATTCTGGTGAGTCAAGCTCACCCATATGGGATCTCATCTCCATTTCCCTTCTGCTAATCTACCTCTTAGCAACATTTTAGCAATTCCCGTGTGTGATACATCAATGAACAGAAATTGAAAAACAGCAGATGAGTCCAAACTTACTTCCATTAAAGAAAACGGATGCTTTATCCCATTAACACCAAGGACAGCAGTCTGAGCAATAATGGTATTTAATATTATTTCTTTGGCAATGGCTGGACAAAAGCAGAAGAATTCCTTTTTTTTTTTTCTTCCCCTAAATAGATTATTTAGTATTTTATTATCTATTTAGTATAGATTAAAAAGAATATAACCAAAGCAAGCAAGGCTGAAGTTTTCTGTCTTATCAGAATTTAGGAATCATCCAAAATTGTGCAATTTTGAAGAGATTGTTAATTTTCCAGGCTTCTCGTAGGTACTCTACAGGTTGGTCTAATTCTAACCTTTCAGCCCACTTTGTTGTCCACCATGTTACCAAATTTCCTGATAATTTCCAGTTTCCTGACAGCTCAACTGCCAGATAGGACAAAATCTGAGCATGGAGCTGTGTCATGGAGCCTCAACAGCCGAAACTCCCTGTCTGATAGCTACCAGACCATCATGTTCTCAGGCTTTCCAGGGTTTCCACAGCTCCAGAGTCACGGCTTGATACCCTGCCACAGATAATTTTCAACTGCTATTTTTCCCCTCGAGAAGCAGTAAAACAAAATTTCAGAATATCAGATCTTAGATGACCAACTTCCCTACCCAGACTCCTCAATCCAAAGCCTGGGGGCAGGGTGAACCATCTTTGGCACATGAGCATCATTTTGTTGTGGGTATTGCCAGACAAGTCTCATCTCATGGTCTCATACATGGTCATTTCTTAATTTCCAATTGCTACCCTATTAGGTCCATTTCTATACAATATAAAGTGGGTTGGAGTAAACCAGGGGGTGTCACATCCATGTATGTTAATTTATTTGTTTGTTTATTCTGCCCTGTAACACTTAGAGATCTCAGGTAAAATGGCCCCAATTTGTAGCCAACAGGCACAACTATCCCACACCACTGAGATGGGAGTCCCTGCACAGATCTGGCAACACCCATCACCTGATTGTGCTGAGTCTGTCCAAACTCCCATTGAATTCTCTGTGGACTGCAAAACAGCAGTTTTGCTTTAGAATCTCACTAGATATTATTCCTAGTTGCCTTAATGTGAAATAAGTTTGATTTAAACTCATGTAGGACTGTCCAGGTAAGGATTTGCAGTACTTTTTTCATGTTGATTGATATCACTCCTTTCCTTAAACACTAACAGGAAGTACTGCAAGAGGGCAGGTAAAGGTAAGATAAGGCAAAAAAGAGCAGTATTATTACTGTTGCTGTAATTCTAGCATATTTTTCAGCTGCAAACTTTCTCCAATCAGTAGCAGAAATTACAAGAGATCATCTTTCAGCAATCTGCTCTAGTGGAAGGTCCTTGCCCACGGCAAGGGACTTGTAACTTGGTGATCTTTAAGGTCCCTTTCAACCTAAACTATTCTATGATTCTATGATCTTCTTAGCCATTATCAGGCAATAGTTCTCAAAATGCAGTATGGGCAGGAACAGAAATGAGTAGGCAATCCCATACATGACATCCTTGCCTCACAGCTGCTGCCAGCATGTCCATTTTCTTTATGTTTAATTGAATAATTTAAAATAGTTTCTCCCATTCCTTTTCACGCACACAAAGCAAAATACATTATTGATACTTCCAGTGTTTCCAGTATCCTTTATTACTTTATCCTCCATCAGGGCTGATTCTTTTACCTCCTAGAAGAGCCAGCTTCAGGTTTCGTAGAATATTCCTTTTTTATGCAAAGCATTAGCAAGAATGACATTTCAGCACTGATCCTAAGAAAAGGACATTGCAAACTGTCTTCATGGTGAGATAAATTCAGTGTAGCATGAATAAAAAATTTCCAGTGCATTTACATTCTGATTGCATACCTAGTTGGAAATCTAGATAGCTTGTTTAAATCATCAGTCTGCTGGGTTCAATGCCATGGAAATTGGAAAGAAGTTCTGCTTTTCAAGACCTCCTGTACTTCATCTTGGAGAACAAATTTGAATGTGCCTATGACCAGAGCATAGAAATTTGATTGTGACACTTGTTTTTATGGATTGTGTCACTTTTCATAATACACTGACTTTTCCAAGCTTCAGTTCAACAGGTTATGTCACTTGACTGTAGAATAATTAGTTTGAAATACATTGGGTTTTTTCTTTACTTCTGTTTGAGTTTGGGTTGTTTGGGGTTCTGGTGGGTTTTGGGGTTTTTTTTTGAAAAAGGTTCATAGGAGCTGTTTTATAAAGGAGGCTTATCTTGTACAGTTTACTAGAGTATTATTGTTAGTCTTATAAATATTATTATTATTATTATTGTTATTATTGTTATTATTATTATTATTACTTCTGTTTTCCACTCATAAAAGTAATAACTTGGGAAACTCCTTACTTTGTCTTATGAAGATTCATCCTATTATATAATTCTATTATTCTGGCTAATCCCTAAAGACCAAGGAAATTTCCCCACCAATAATGAAGGTTTTAAATAGCAAATGACACATTTCTGGTGCAATCATTGAAATTGCCACCAAGCACACAGATGGTGACCTGGGAGACATGAAGACCTCGATGCAAATTTCTCTAACCCACCTTTTGGTTTACTGTGATTTCAATATGGTTCAGATATTGCACAATGACCCAGTCATTACAGCATACACAGATACAGTGCTGAGGCTTAAAGGAACAGTTGCAAAATAAACTCATGTGTAACCCTGATTTTGAGGGAGGAAAGAGTATAATGTCAAAAATGTTATTTAGAAAAGGCTTTTGAAGACAATAAAACCTAAGATGGAAGAGGTAATTCCTGTCATTGCATAGTTATTTGATTCCATTTTGGTTTTGACACTGAAAAATACCACGGTATGAAACTCACTGTCTCTAATACTCCTAAAGATATTTTAAAATAGCTGTCTTTTTGTGTGTCTTCATGGTGTTTCTTTCAATATACCTATTCCCTTATTTTTAATTTTAAAAGTTGTCTGGTAATAAATATTTTAGCTCTTCTGTCTCGCTCTTATTTAAATTCTCCTGGCACTTCTGAAAAGCTACTTCCTGCAGGAGTGAGAGGCAGCTTTCACACCAGATTGCCTTACAATTCCCCAGTGACAGCTCCGCCTCTCCTTGTTTACCTTGCTGGAATTAATGTAATGCCATCTTCATGGTACAGGGGCAGATAGCAGCTTTCCCCTAAATTCTTGTGTATTGGCATCATCTCTTGTGCAAGGTAGAGAACAGGACCTTGGTGAAGCCAGCACACAGAGGCTAGGAGATAAATCACCTCAAACTCTCCAATCAGCTTGTTGTGTACTCTGAAAGAACATTGCACCTAAACAAGGGTTTCTCAGCGTTGGCTTGTCTGGATACCAGCACAGCTGTAGGTCCATTCTGAGCTCTGTTCTGGACAATTTACACACTTGAGTCAATCCCCCATTTCTGTACCTTCACTCCTTTTCTTTAAAGCAAAACTCCATGCCCTTGTCCAAGCCTCCCACCATCAAGAACACAAAGCTACATCTCCATGAACATCATGCAGCCATAACTCCTAACCCAATGCTTTCTCCATCTGTGCTTGCATCACCAATTTGTGCCTTATCAACATTAATGGCCAAGCAGGTACTTAGACAGAAGCACACATGCACTCACCTCAGACACATCTCTGAAGAAACCACCAAATGCTGCTGCTTTTCCTCTTTTGCATTTGCTTAAGCACTGTCAACGGCACATTCACCATGCTTGATAAACTCTGGAATAAACTATTCCAGACTCCTCAACTGCCTGTCTACTGTCTCTTCGGTAGCAATAAGGTCATTCTTAAAAATAAAGAAATAAAAATTCTTTTTAGTAGAATGAAATGACCTTTATTTTTTGCATGTCTAAGTAAGCTGCATTAAAATAAGATGAAGACTGTGACAAGAGATAACCAAAAATGGTAAATTTAGACTGACACTTTGTCCTTAACCTGAACTGTTCAACAAGAAAGTGTACAGTAAAAACAAAGATTTGGCCTTAAATCAGATTCTTTTGGGATATGTCATTCTGCTGTATACTTAATATATTTTCAGGTACTTAGTGAGCAGCCTGCTATAGGAGACAGAATGACCAGGAAAACAGGACTACTGTAAGACCATCAGTGAGGATCTGAGTCCCTTAGAACTGGATGCTATAAAGTTAAATCACAGAAACAGAGTCCCTGCCCAGACAACTCTGAAGTTAAATGCCAGAAGGAATACAACAGATGAGTCATTCAGGCAGGGGTGGGAGGGATAAGAAGAAAAGGCACTGGCTGAATGGATCTGATAACAAAAAGAATGAAGGCTGAAAGAAAACGGCTTGTGAGCCTTGACAGGGTAGTTTCTCACAAAGGTTGGAGTTATGGGAAAGCACCAGTGAGCTTGAGAAAGAGTCCAAGAGAAACACAAATATGGGGCTGCTTCTGTTACACATCTAGAACAGTACTTTGGGTGAGTGTGAAGTTTTACAGTTAATCCTATTTGAAGCTAAGTGTTCTGAGATTAAGACCATACAGCAAAATATTGTAAAATATAAAATCCAAAACTACATCAAGTTAGACTTGAGGCATTTGGGGAAAAAATTCTCACACTGAGAAGTCAAGACTGCTTTCCAACCAGGCAGCCAATGAAAGCTCTACCCCAAAACTGCTTCCAGTGAAGTTGAAACTAAACACCTGGGTAGAAGTGGGAAAACAAAGAAAACAAAGGGAAAAATTCAGGTTGCAGAGAGGGTGGCTGCATAGTATTAAATTCTTTGTAGGGCTCATGAGGAGCATGGACTTTGAGGGTATTTAAGGAGGATGAGGCCATGAATTTTGCTATTTGTTATGGGAAATAAACAGCATTAAGGGAAAGGGCAACTGGTGAAAGCTGGCAGATTGTGGGTGGAGAAGAGGCAGGAACTGACATTGTGATACTGATTGAAAGAGGCTGGGGAGATAGTTCAGTTCAGTTCATTTGGTTCAGTTCAGGCTAATAGGTGCTTTGTTTTGGTTTTCTTGTAATAAGAGAAGAGAATCCTGAGGGAAGCGCAGAAAGACGTCATGGTGGGATGATGTGATCTCAGTAGCCTGGGAGATCACTCCTGACAGCGGTGACTTACAAGGAGAAGAGGAAGGTCAGCTTGTACAGGGTGACAGGCAAGTTTCTGCTTATGAAAACAAGAGCTGATCAAAACCTGGGCAGGAATGTCAGAATGGCTACAAAAGCCTTTAGTTTGGGAAAGAGCAAGACCGAAATTTGAACACTGCTAAGGAACTGAAAGTTCAACAGAACTGTGGGATTATCTGTAGCAAATAATTTCAGACTCTTATTTAGACAGCAACATTAATAGGAACAAGAGATGGACAAGGAGCAGAAATTGAGAAGGAAAATAGCTTTTTTCACATTTGCTTATATTTTATTTTTCTTTTCCTTTTTTTTTCTTTGAAGATATGTGAGATAAAGGAGCAGGTAGGTCAAGGGGTAAATATCTGCAAGATGGAAGAGTCACTGGGGCAAGAAAAGACAGAGTAGGGAAGTGGATTAAATTTTCCTACCTTCAGATTGGTACAAGGAGCCTAAATTTAAATTACCAAATTTCTTCATGCTGTGAGGAAATAGATAAAGGAACACTCAAGTAAGTGTTATGCTCAAGGAACCTCAACTTCAGGTATAATTTAGGCACCCAACAATCCATATGGAAAGGTCATGGTATGGATCCTCCATCCACAGAAACGCACTTAATGAGAACAATTATGTTGACATGAGAGCCAGAGCAGATGTTTCACCACATATGTTTCACTAATCACAGCAGTACTTATTAAACAAATGCTCAACTACTTAAAATATTCCTTGGTTTCAGTTTTGTATTGGTGCCTTTCTGATGTATATTTTATTCTTTTTCAAAGCAGAAAAGTTAACTAACCGAGGCACACAAAACACTTCCTGCAGCTGATGTTTTTAATCACAGTTTTCTGATAAGGTTGACCAGTAATCATGAGTTATTCTGGGTTTTCATTTTTCTTCATGACTTCAACACAGTGTCGCTGATGTATTACTAACTTAATTGTGCTTTTTTCGTTATGCAGAATGAATCCTGACTGAAGAGTCAAATGTTCCTGGTACAAATTCACAAAACACAGAAGAATTTCCTCCCAGCATCAATAAGAAAAATAGGACTGATCAGGCTTTTAGAGTTTCTTTCTGACTGAGTTTCTTTCCAATCCTATTTTGAACATGGTAGAAATGTTGCTATTCTGAGCAGGTGGTTTATTAAAGTTGGAAGATAATTTCTTATATTTTGACAGTGTAAAAAAGTTACCATCAGTTTAAAATTGTAACTGTAAACCACATTGCGTTGTAGATAAATTCCATTATAAGAATTAACTCATAAAGTCTTATTCAATGCTTATTTTTATTTATTTTTCCATTTTAAAAAGAAAATTTTACCAGTGCGAGTTTTTTCCATCCATATGGGCCCAGCTCCAACTTCAAGGTAAGATGTTGGGAAATATTGTATCACCATGTAAAAAAATTTCAAACAAAGCAGCATTTCAGCATGAGAAGACAACTCCATCAGTGCCCAGCTGGGATGCCAAGAGAAAAATCAAAGCAAGTACTGCTGTCTGTAGGGTCCTGCACAACATGACAAATGTACGCAGTGATCTCAAGAGAAAGGAAGATGAGCTCAGGAAGAGTGTAATGAACAGTGCTCTGTCTTGGGGAGTCGGCAGCACCAGGAGCAACTACAGTTCCAGTAAAGGTCTGCTACCTGAAACATTTTTATATTGAGCTGTTGCTAATCAATAACAAGGAGAACTCCTGTTGCTGTATATTCCACAGGAAAGACATCACAAAAGCCTCCTATGACAGGTTTGTGGCTGAGAGGGGCCTTGGAGACCCTTCTGAGAGCCAGCAAGGAAGGGCAGGACTGCCAGGCTGGGTTCCATTGTGCCAAGGCTGGGATTCCCCTGCCAAGGAGAAGCAGCATCTTCTGCAGTCTCATGGTAAATGACCCCATTTCCAGTGGAGGGATGCAAGAGGTACTTGATGGGGGCCTGGTCCCATCCTAGGGTGACTCCTAAGGGAGTTGCTGAAGATCTTGGTGCATGGGTGGGATGAGATTTCAGTTAAAAAGGGCAGCAAGAAGGAATGAAGAGGAGAGGGGGACAGGGATCAGTACAGGTTGGTGTGGTTTACCTGTGCCCTTCCTCCTTGGCTATGCTGGTGCCATGAGGTGCCTGTCACAGCCTCGCAGTGCAAACAAGACAAGAACTGTCATGTATTCCCTGTAAAAGGTGTGTCAGATACACTCACAGGAAAACATGTACCAAGTTTCTCAGCTGATCATCAAAAGGGAAGGGTTCCAGTGATGACTGACTGCAGAAAAGGGCAGGGAAGTGTGAAAGGAGGTTGTACCTGGCAAATAGCTGAGTTTTTCATCTCCAGCTATGTAGCAAGATGACATTAGCTCCTGCGATTGAATGGAGCCTTATACATAGATATCAATAAATAAATCAAAACCACAAACATGAAAGGTGAGAGTGTTTAATTCAGGCTTGACTGTTACTTTCTTCTCTGCACCAGGACTGGACCACTGTGAGATATAAAGAAGCATTGACTCCATTAGGTTTGAGCTATTTACCATATTAATCATAATCCAGATCACCTTTCAAAAAGTAAATAACATATTTAAGATTATCAGACTCAATTTCGAACAACATTTTTTCTTATTTAACAAGCACACGGGACTGGCAAAAATCAATAGGAGAGTCAGACTAGCCTCCCAGTAGAGGGTGTTTGTTATCTCCTATAAGTCATGGTAAAAGATGACAAAGCTGCCACATCTTGAGGAAAAGTAATTTTACAGGATTCAGGTGGGCTCAAGTTTCCATCTTCTCACTGTAATCCAGTGAATCATGTGTTTCCACCAGCTAAATGAACCTGCAAGCCTGTCAGACACAGGTGGCCACAGAGCTCAGTGTGCTGATTTCCATTTCCTTGGCCATCTTTCCTTAACTTTCCTCTTTAGCAATAGAAAATGGAATTCTAAATCTTCATGGGCCATGCACGTTGGTGTGATTGGGTGGGTATAACAGCCCCCAGCTGGAAGTGCCTGGCTGACACCATCCTTATGGGGAGAGGAGGGATTCTCATTTCAGCTGGCAAGAGGAAATTTGAATGATGTCCAACATATTCATCACCCAGGTGACACAGTTCACCTCCCTCACTGTCCCTGTCACCTCAAGTAACTGAAAATGGCCGTGTAAAATGAGTGAAATTGCTACAGTTTAGATTAAAATTATCATGTATAAAAAAATTTCCAGATAGTCTGATTTTTCTGTGCAGTTTCCTAAGTGTGAAACTTTAAAAATTAGGAACTGACACCAAGATTTTTAAGGAAGGGATGTTTTTCGTTGTTTTTTAAGGAAGGGGTTTGGTTTTCTACCAAAGTGGAAGTTAATCTTAAATTCTTAGTTGGTTTGTAAGAGCTATTATTCATTTATGTTATCATAAGGCATTAGATCTTACAGCTGGAGTGGGAAGATCTGTTGGAACAAAATGAGATAAGTGGTCATTACAGAGAAGTGTTTCTAATGCAAAGGAAAGTCAGTAAAAGCAGAGAAGTGCTTATCAAATGGCCTGTGGTTTTAGAGCATTTTTGTTTCAGAGAAAGAACCCTTTTATTTGCCCTCCAGGTAGTAAATTGCTAAAATCATTTTGCTAATTTGCAGTGGAAGTTACTGCGCATTGGTGAAAACAAACCTATATATGTAGACATGTTAAAGACACTGGGAGCAATATTAATAGCATTAAAAACTAAATATGTGGGTTTGCAGTTATACCTGTTGCAGTACCAACCTTAGGCATAGAGGAAAGATACCACTTTTCCTTCTCCTCTACTCTTTAGCTACTATCTGAGCAGAATAAAACTGTTCTACCAGTGACTTTCAAACTTCACAGTTTGCTTCTGTTACCCAGATAAATGGGCTATTATTTTCTGTGTTTGTCTTACTATCTTTGTTATTTCTGACTTGAAGTGTAGCTCTTGATGATCAATAGGGCTTCTAATATGCACATACTTGCACTATTAGCAGTACTAAGTCATGCACAGGATTCACAGCTGAGAGTTCACTTTGTTAGCTCTGTTCTCCAGGCAGTTTCATAACCTTTACCTGTCCTCTGCATATATTTTGATAACTAGTATCGAGTGACTCTCCAAAGTGAATACTGTACCCTGTATAATGAAATTAATCAATAATACCTGCTATTCTTGATATTACATTCTGGGGACATTGAATTGTACATCTCTGGAGCACAGAGCTGCTTTTACAATGTTTTAATATTAATAGCAGGTTGAATTGAAAAACTATCTTTGTTCCATTTTTAATGACAGAAGAATTTCTCCTCATTTGATGTAAACGAGAACTTCACATTCCATGAAAAGCAAATTATTTACAGGATCTTTCTAATTCTGATATGAAATTCTAGGTTTTGCTGAAATTTTCCAGTCAAGCCACCGCAATTAGGATAGTTCAGAATCAGGTCAAGATTATTCCAAGCCAACACCAACTTTTGGTGTCAAGGCCACAACATCTGTATAAATGTGTGGTTGATGCACGCCACAGGAAGGTTTTCACTGCAAGAAATCCCTGTTAAAGGGAGTTTGTGGTTACCTGAAAAAGCATTGTGTGGAGCTGTAACCATGGGAAGAGAGCTGCCTCAAGGTCTTCTGAGAGAGGGAAGAAAGGTCTTGGCATAAAATATCCGCCATCTGATTAGTCAGAAAATCCCACAAGAACCACTTGAACATTCCAAAAAATCAGTCTAGATACAACCATGTATGATTGTTTTACCAAGACATAATTCCTGCCTCTTTTTCCTCCACACCTTTTGATTAAGGAAGACAATGAGTCATGGTTGCCTCTTTGTAGCCCACTCTGAATTTTTCTACAACCAGCAGACACAGACAAAGGCCACTTTTCTGAGGTGTCATAAATAAAAGTTTCCACCTTGGGCTAAACTACTGGCTCTGACTCTCTCATGGAGCATCTCTTGGGAGCTCTGCACTGGATGGAGGGATAGTATGTAGTTCTTCAGTTTAGTGTTAAACCATGATAAGCAAGAAATCCTCACTTGCATCCCCATATTCTCTTTCTTATTCATCATATAACACCCAATTGCTGCAACAGGCCACGTTCCTGGGCAGTGGAGCCCTTTCACTGCTTAGTCCTGATTCATTTGTGGAGCAGGTCCAGTACACAGATGCAATATGTGCATGTATTTGTACAATCAATGGCTGGAAGGTAAGAGATACTTATGAACAGCATCAACTCAGCTGCCACGGAAAATGATAGTGATTCCCAAGCTATGTGTTATACATGTTTCCGAAATACAAAGATTTTTTAATAAAGACAGTGATTGTGGTTCTTTCCAGATAAAGAGGGAAAGGGAGAATGCAAACCTGCTTTTGGGTTACAATATGGCTAGATAATTATGCTACATGTGTCTGGGATCCTACTTTGGCACAAATTTGCCTATATCTGTACTGTTAAATTCTCCCAGCCTTGGAAACAGGATGGGCATCCAAACTTGTTTCTGGGAATGATCCTGGGTCTGTGCTGACTCTCCAGCTGTGTCCAGGATGCATTTGGGAGAGTGCCAGCTGGATGGGGCCAAAATCATAGCAGGAACCATTTAACAGGACAGTCTATCAAGTTCCCATTGCTGGGAATGTTCCCTGGTGCCATTCAATTAACCAGGATAGATGTAGTCCAAAAGTCTGAACTAATTACCGTGAAAAGAGACAGTAATTCAGTGACAGTGTTTCATGGCCATATGCTGGCATCTTTGGAGCCTGAAGAGGAAATGAAAACATCTTAAGGAGACCTTTGCCAAATGAGAGCTCAAAATCACAATTGCAATAGGGAAAAAAATATTAGGCATTGACAAACTGTGAGCAGAGTGAAAAATCAACAAGAGAAGTCCACAGAAATGGGGAATGATAAAACTGCCCTTCCCTTGCTTCCAGAGTATTTGAATAGAAAAGAGACATGGTGAAGAATCAAAGAAGCAAAATACTCAATTATTTAAAAAGTTATGCTGTTTCATTTAAAAAAAAAAAAATCTTTAAATGCTGTGTTTGCTTTACTGGAGTGAAGAGTTAACTACAGCCTGTTCCACAGGGAGAGCTCAAATCAGCTTTCATTTAAACCAGATTTCAAACTCTGGTATCCTGGACACAGTGATGTGAGGAATATTTACAAGAAACAAAAACACATTGTCTAGAAGTCTTATGAGTGTGAGCAAATGTGCCACATACATGCTGGAGCCTAGTAAAATTTGAATGAAAATGCAATTGTAAATGATAAATTCCTCCTCAGGTTGAACTGAAGAGGTTGAAAAATTATATGTGTTTTAGAAATGTCAACTAGTCTTCCCCTGGCATGGATTTAAAAATAGGATAAATAAGATTAAGTAATCTAGTTGCACATGAAAGGAGACTGCACATGAGAGGAGACTGTACTGTGATACTTCATTTTACTACTGACCTCAGAACATTTTTTGTCAGACCTCCAGGGCTAACAAACATCTGGATCATGAGAAGCAACTGCATCAGCAAGGAGATAAACAACTACTGCAAAGGCCATTTCTTGCGCTGTGGCTCTGTATAGTATCAGCTACTTGATGTATTTTGAATAAAGCTCTAAAGGTGAATAAGGAGGGTAAATTCCCTCCTTGTTTACTTGATCACCAGCTGGGTATGATAAATATCTCTTCCTATTCTGAATAAATGGAAAATATTTATCTACTGAACACCTCCAAATAAGCATGACAGTGAAAAAGGGAAAGGAAAATGTACACATAGGACACAAAAGTAACCTGGTTGTATCTCAGCAAGAATACAAAAATTGCTTAATACCACTGCATATCAGAAATGCCTCACTCCCACTTGTACAAAGATGTTGTCATAACATGATGTATCTATCCCTTTAGCTTTTACCAACTTCCTTTCACTAAGTAGTGGGAGATGGATAAAGGTCAATTGGTAGCTCAGATAATTGAGTTTAATCATGAGCCACCTAAGTGAGGGAAGACATTACCACCTGGCATTATATAGTAAGTACATTAAACTGACTCTTCTCTGGCCTATAAAGGTCATTGTACATTGTATAGCAAAGGTTGTGCTGTGAAAATGCTAATTGATTTTTAATACAGGCTGCTGACTTTCCTGTAGAGGGTGTCAAGTGCCTCTTGGGAGTACTTACTGACACTCATTCCAAATTCAATCATCATTGTCATCCCATGCCAGCAAAAACAAATGGAGTTTTGAGGTCTAGTCCAGCAAAGCTGGGAAAGGATTAAGTGACTCTGTCACTGAATGACTAGACCACCTCTGTCCAACTTGGATAATATGTTTGAATCTCTTATCCTGAAAGAAAGATAATCCTGTCCTCTTGCCCATGGTATTCAGAGATGGAAAGGGCAGGTTATTACCATTCGCAGAACAGATCTGAGTACTTGGTTCCAAGTCTACAGGGATTATTTGATATTAATTAACAGTGATTAATTCATATTTTAGCTGACTTAACGAAGAGTTAAGTAGATCAATACAGAAGACACATGACCAATCCAGAGCAAGTTCTGTGGAGGACTGAGGTGATCAGGGCTGGAATGCCCCAGGGGAGAGGCTGAGGAGTAAGCAGTGTTCAGCATGGAGAGGAGGTGGCCTTGGGGGACCTTACAGCAGCTCCTATGACAAGGTCCTCAGAAAGACCCAACCAGGCTTTTCCCAGAGGTGTGTGGTGGGAGGATATCAGAGTCTCACACCAAATAGAAAGAGGTATTTTCCTTATGAGGTTGGCCAGGCAGTGAAGCAGATTCCCCAGCTACATCATGCCTTCTCATCTTCAGAGCTTTTCAAGACCCAAATGGATCAACGTGAGCCATGTTATAGGATCCCATAGCTGGCCTTGTTTAGAGAAGGAAGTTTCAATAGAGGTCTCCTGGGGTCCCATTTAACCTAAATACCTGTTGAGCCCATGAAATTGGCACATTGGTGGTGGATACTCCATTTGTGTGAGCCATCTGGGAGAATGGACAGGTGGGAATATCCATCATTCTCCACATTCAGCACGCACAGCAACCAGTATGAGCCAGATGTGCTTTCAGTACAAAGCTCAAACATCTCTGAAGAAGGATACTACATGGTGATATTTTGCCTTCTGAAAAGAAGACAACTGATGATTTTGTCTGGCATCTGTATAAATGTCCGGTAGCCTGCTCCTGACCCTCATTCTCAGTGGCAAGAAATGCATTTGAATTGTACACACAGTTATGAAATGAATGCAGCAAAGTTCAAATCTTCCTGGTGCCTGTCAGCTAGAGTCAGATGCATTTCTAGGAAATCCTGAAAGAAAGACAAGTTTAAGATTTAGAAAAATGTGGTTGGGATAGCTGTGGTGTCACAGATTGCCTGGCTCATAACGGTGGACTGCAATGACAAAGGGAATCCCTGGCAAGGCATTGGCAAATTTCTGTGTCCATCATTCTCTCAGTTCTAAAATGAATTCTGGAAGGCTGATCACCGTTTGTATTAGATCACTACTATGTAGGAACAACAACAATCTATGACAGCAGAGAGATAGAAGTTAATGATGAAAGTACTTTAACAAAAAACCAAAGCACAGAAACCAACCAACAAAATCCAACCAACCAACCAAACCCCCCAAAAAACCCTTACTATAAAAAGCAAAATTTCCCTATTTCAGAATTGTGTATTTATTAAAAAAAAAAAGCTCCAGAACCTCTTTAAATGGTAATTCCAGTAGTTTAGAAAACATTATCATTTATGTGGAACTTGTCACAGCTTTGCATAAATGCTTAAAATTAAGGAAAAAACAAACCAAACAAGAAAATCCCTGAAAAAACAAAAGCAGATGAAAAAGCAGTACCAGGGCTTAAAAGTAACAGGTGAAAACAAAATTTATTCCCAGTGCAGTCCAAGCTCCTTTCTCAGATTTAAAGATTTCATCCAATTTCCCTGTTAATCAGCTCATGAAGCAGACCCACATTCTGACACGAAGCATAAGATAATGTCAATATTATTTGCAAACTGCTACATTACGGTGACAGCCTAATGTTTATTACTATCAAATTATTGTCATTTAAAAAAAAAGGACTAAAAGCTCTGGCTTTGCTAAGCAGAGCTCACAGTCACACCAGAGCTGTGGAGCTGCTCCCTCTTTCCCTGTGCTGTTCTCTGTGATGGAGCACAGCATTTGCATCCGTCTGCACAGGCAGCTCCATGAAGGTGCTGGCTAATGAACCGGGCAGGGAATTTTACACTCCAAGGCATCTTTTATCTGAACATCACCCTTTGGTTTTTGATATTTTTTTGTTGTGAGGTTTTGACTGGTTTGTTGTTTGTTTTTTTTTCCCCCTGAAGCCTTCCTATGTACTATCCCAAGAGTTTATTCTCCCAGTAGCTATTCTCCCTGTGGTGTTTGTGGTTTTGGGGACAGATTCTACTTAACTTCCTCGGACTTTCTCTTCTGTGTAAGTTCTGGTACTTGTGAAGTGGCATACTATGAAATTTTAGAAAATATATCACTGTACTACCTTCTAGACTTGCATCTCCTAGTCAAACAGAATTTATTATTCTCATCACCTACGCTTTTCTAGTGTAAAATAAAAATACTTGGTAGCAGGTCTGGGCTAACTCACTCCATAGGATTGCATGCAAATACCCTAATATTTATTTTGGTATTGTTAACAAGAGCTGGAAGCTAGAGACTACAAAATTCAACCTTAAAATCAGCGGTGATACCCCAGAAATAATATTGGTAAGAGCTGGAACAAGGACAATACTTACACAAGGAAATGAAAGGCAGGCAATGTACTCTGTCGTCTTTTAAATAAGGTTTGAGATCCTTTCATCGAGTTTTGGAAAGAAGTGTTGAATTTGCTTTTTTTTGAGGGGGAAAAGACATTTGAGTCTATTGTGCTGAATTAATACAAGCATCAGCAGCAGAACTGGGATTCCTTATGCTGCACTCAGTGCAATCATAGCACAGTAATTTAGCTAAGGCTTAATAATTTCTTGCACTACTAGTTAATGTTATCAGATTAACACTTATAATTTCCAAAAGGATTTCATTACATTCATGAAATATGAAGGAAAAGAGCGTCAGATTTAGGTATTCTGTGCTCTACTTGGTGTGGCACTTCCCTCCAGTTTGCTTGTTACAGTTGTTAATGAGCAAACTGCAATCACTGGTGGTTCAAATGGGAGTTAGAATGACCTTTACAACTTTTGTTACAGAGGAAATAAATTTAGCATATGTCTCTCTGTACATAGGTGAACACATTGCAGAAACGCATATTTAGTAGCATGTCCCATAGAAACATCCTTAATATGAGTGGTGGAAAATAGGATAGAAGTGCTGAGGGATAAAAGCAATTGGCTTTGATTGTCACTGTTAAATCTCCCTAGCCAAAATACCCAAGACAAACTCAGTGTTGAAAGCAGGCATCACCTCATTGAGCTTTAGCAGCTGATTTCCAGATATGAAATTGAGGTTTGTAGAACCCAGCATTGTGAACCAGAACTAAAAGAAACTTTGTTAGATGCCTATATGTGAAACTTCTGCCTCTTTTCACCACTTCTTGCAGCCTGTTCAGCTCTTTTGCCCTGAGAACTTGTGGATGCTCCATCCCTGGAATTGTCCAAGACCAGGGTGGATGGGGTTCAGAACAACCTGGGATAGTGGAAGCTGTCCCTGGCCATGGTAGGGGTGTTGGAATGAGATGGTTTTTAAGATACCTTCCAATCCAAACCATTCTATCATTCTATGAATCAGAGAATCTCATACAAAACTGAATTACTTTTAATTAACCTATTTAAATTTATGTCTTTGCTTCATTTGGATTCATTATCTGATATCCATCATTTAGGTAAGCACTCCAACTCATCATCCAATCCAGTCATGACCATGACTTGTCCCGTTCATGAAACAACCCTTCTATCATGTCAAAGACTTATTCTACATTGTGGAAATTCTTTCAACCCTCTACTTTAAAAAAGATAAAGTTGCTGAAATTAAGGCAAGCTATGGAGCTTGCACTGCTGGAAAGTGAATTTCATATATATACAGAGAATCTTTGTGTGAAGACTATTTTTAAGTGAGCTGTACAAAAGGATCAATCCTGAGGGTCTGGAAAAATTAGCATCCTCAAATTTTGCAGGAGACATTTCTAAGCTTGGCTTGGCTAATCGTGAAAACCAGAAACAGCTCATGACTAGAATTTTCTCTAGACAGGGAGGAGCTTGCACACCACACATGGCTAATCTGAACAAGCTGCATCAGGGTCACTTCACGGTCCTCATCCTGTGTTATGTGAAATTGCCAAGATGATACATCTTCTTTCTTGAAAGAAAAATAGATACTTGATGTACAGATGTGTTTTGTGGTGAGTTTTTTTGGTTGGTTTTCTTTTTTTTTTAAGCATCTTGTTTGCATAATACTTATTTACTTATTATCTAATTTTTCCACAACACTTATGTCAGATCTTCTGGTATAAATGGAGGAAGTCAGCTGAAAAACTACAGTAGGAATAAACACAAACTGAAATTAAATATAACTCATCCCAAGAACAGTCAGAAGGAGCACATCTGGTAAGATTTCAAGGCTTTTTTTTAGTTTCAAATACAAATGACCTCTAGTACACTGATATTTAATTACGACTATTTAGTCTGATTTAGTAAGCCTGAAAATCTGTTCTGTTTCATCTAGAAGAGATCATTAAATTTTTTTTCTGGGTGGGGGGAGGTGAAAAGAAGTAATCATCTGCAAGGATATAATAATTTAAGGATGCATCCCTACCAAGACCCAAACATGGGATTTTAAATCTGCAGGTGTTTGAAAAAGATTTTAAAGTCAAATAAGGCAGAAGATTAGGAGCTCTTTACTCCCAGGGAATTTCACATGCTTGAAGAACAGCAATTGCTTTGTCTTCTGCTGAAATGCCGCTCTCTCTGGGGTAAAGAGAAGCAGCTGTGTAGTAACACATAGTGATGCCACACAGGAACTTGACAGGAAAGGAAAAATTGCATGTGAAAGCACAGCAGCACCAGGAACTTCACTAGACAAACTCTGCAGTCATTACCCTTTCAGATTTTTGGGACAGAGATGGAAATTAAGCTTCCTGTAGCACAGGGCCTTTAAATACTCCTTGGTGGCAAAGTCTGAAGTCTGATATCTTGTTTGAAGCCTGGCAACCACCATCTCACAGGGCCCTTTGCTCTGATGCTGCTGCTGCTGCAAGTGCTGTTCTGACGTCACAACAGCAGATACAAGTTCATTCACGAGCAATCTCTGGTTACAGACAGAGTTTGCTGGGACAAATAACTTAGACTGCTTTCAAAAAGGGGCTGGGGGGAAAAAAAGGAAAACAAAAAAGAAAAACAGAAAAGGAAATGACCCAGAAAAAAACCCTGAATAAAGGAAAGGCAGCAATCCCAATATGAATCAAAAGCTGTACCACTGAGTCAACAGGAAACTGAAATGCAATAACAAATATCTGGCTCTGGATGAATATTAGAAGCTCATCAATATGTTTTACTTCCTTCATAAAGGGGGAAGTGCAGTGTGAAGAATAACACTGTTGCTGGAAATCTAAGAGATAAATAACAAGCTTCACCAGAGACTTAGGAGGTGGAGATGGATTTCTCATAAAGGAATTTTGCTACTAATTATGCTAATTAAAGCATAAGTAAATATAAAAGGCATCTGGAGAAGGAACACTGAGGCAGTTCTTTTGAGGCTCAGAAATCACTGCTCTAACCTGGAGGAGATGATGTGATCTGACATGTCATCAAAGCTGTCTGCTTTGAAAAAAGGAATTTGCCAGAGCAGCCTGGGTGGTAGGAGTTTGGCACACTGTAACTCACCTACAGGCCTGGTCAGGAAAGTAAAGGAAATTTTACCTTTCAGCAAAGGAAATGAAATCTTTCCATGAAGTTCTGATGGACGAGGTTTGGGCCACTACCATGCATTTCATGTCATCTCCTTCACTTTTCTTCTTTTCACTTTTTTTTCAGAATTTCTTCTCCCCTTGTTTTAGAGCATTACATTTCTTCTGTTACTACTGCTGTCTTTTGGTTTACATTTCTTGCGTGATTTCGAAAATTCAATGGGAATAATTCTGGCAAGTTTCTGTCCTTTTCAGGGCTTCTCAGTTCATTTCAGTTCATTCAGTTGCATTCATGCCATTTCCAGATTTTCGGGTTTTTCCGAAAACATTTGATTTGTTCATATCTCCTTCCCAGAGTGTGTGTTCAACTTTGTTCTCTGATTTCAAGATTTCCATGAAGATCAATTGGGCAAAGTTTGGGCCATTTCCTTGCATTTCACGTCATCTCCTGCACTTTTCTTGGTTTTGCTGTTTCAAATTTTTTCTCCCTCATTTTGCAGCACTTCATTTTTTCTATTAGTAGTCTTCAGGTTTTGATTACATTTCTTCCCTGATTTTGGGAATTCAATGGAAATAACCCTGTGTGTTTCTGTCCATTTTCACTGCTCCTCGTTTCATCTCAGTTAATTTGGTTCATGCCATTTGCAGATTTTCGGTTTTTTTCCGAAAACATTTGTTTTGATCATACCTCCTTCCAAGAGTGTGTGTTCTACTCTGTTCTCTGATTTCTAGATTTCATTTCCTTTCCTGAAAGGAAATTTTTTCAGGAAAGGAAATGAAATCTTGTGATTTCTATGAAGATCAATTGGGCAAGGTTTGGGGCATTTCTTTGCATTTTGTGTCATCTCCTGCACTTTTCTTTGTTTTGCTGTTTCAATTTTTTTTCTCCCCTCATTTTGCAACATTTCATTTTTCCTATTAGTAGTCTTCTCTTTTTGATTACATTTCTTGCCTGATTTTGGGAATTCAATGGGAATAACCCTGTGGTGTTTCTGTCCATTTTCACTGCTCCTCATTTCATCTCAGTTAATTTGGTTGTATTCGTGCAATTTGCAGATTTTTGTGTTTTTTTCCAAACACATTTGATTAGATCATATCTCCTTTCCGGAGTGTGTGTTCCACTGTGTTCTCTGATTTCTAGATTTCATTTTATTTCCTGAAATGGTGCATTTCCCTGAACTTCTTGTCATTTCATTTCCCTTTTACTCTTTTCTCCAGGTTTTGGAATGTTTCCTTTTTTTTTTTTTTTACATTTAATTTCTTCCAATTCATCTCCTCTCTCTTTAGTTGCATTTCTTCCTTGATTTAGACATTTGAATTAGAGTAATTTTGGCAAGTTTGGGTCCATTTCACTGCTCCTCAGGCCATTTGCTGCTAATCACTCCATTTCCAAATTTTCTTGTTTTCTTCGATTGCACTCTTTTTGATCATATCTCCTTTCCAGAGTGCTTGTTTGCCTTTGTTCTCTGATTTCAAGATTTCATTCCCTTTCCCAAAAGGAATGTCTTCCATTCAGGAATGGGGGTGGAGCTTCTTTTGTTGCTGAGTGATGCAACAAAGAAGAACGCTGAGCAGGTGAGTTGCTTGCATTTGTGAGCTATTCAGGAACAGGGGTGGAGCTTCCTTTGTTGCTAAGTGACTAATCATAAGAGGTGTCTGGAGAGTGTGGCAAACAGAGGTGTGGTCATGGCAGTTCATGGAGGCAGGGTAAGCAGGCAAGGTTGCAAATTTTCTTGCTAGTAAGGTGTGCTCTGTGTTGTTCGAGATGTTTCTGCTGGCTGTTTGGTTTTAGGGTGTCTATTAGTAATGGTTTCAACACGGTCAAAAGCAGTGGTTGGTACAAGTGTACGTGAGCAAGTGGAGCCCTCCAAAAAGGATGCATCTGTACAGATCCATTCC
>VZSR01000825.1:19056-76465 GCA_013398615.1 Brachypodius melanocephalos
GCTTACTGGCACTGAATATGAGGCTCAGAACTGCACCCCTGGGCAGGACCTGAAAATACGAAAGCTAAAGCTTAAGGCATCACCGTCCTCCTCTTGCCCCCAGGACGACAGGGATAAACCAGATTAAAACCTCTGTCACCACGACTGGTGGCTGTAATTCCCCAAAGTAAATGGTGGCCAAAATTGGGGGTGGGGTCTGGAGCTCTCTTACTGAAACATTGTGATAAACCCTTTAATTACACTTTAATTAGTGCCAAGTAAGCAAGCACATCCTCTCACTTCTTCCTCCCTTCCCTTCTCCTACTGGGCTCTTTTTTCCTATCCCACGGGCTGGTCACTGCCACTGAGGAGCAGATGGTTTCCAGCCAAGCATTTCCAGGCTCTATTTAAAAATCTTGAAGCTCTGTGTCTCCACAAGAACCACAGGAAAACTGTATAAATACACCATGGAAAATGATTGCTAAACCAAGGTGCAGAGAATAAAAGCCAGTTTAGGGTGGTTTTAATGGAATAATTGAGAAATGCTGTTCAGGACCATAGAATGATCTCTGCCTAATCCTCTTTTATCGAAAACACACAAAGAAGGCGTTTTCATGGGTTACTGCAGCCAGCCATCACCCAACCACCTGAGGTTTAATTTACCCCTGTGCCACCCTAACAGGCCAATTGCCTTGAGTGAACCCCAGTTTTACATCCCCTTCCCTGTGCAAAGAGAATTCCTGGTGGGATTTAGGTTTCCAGTCTGGTCTGTAATTTCATGCATGGCCCCATCAGCAGATACATATTTTTAATTTCATCAGGCTGCCTGTGCTGCGAGCACCGCCCAAGCGAGCCTGTGAACGCTGCTCCTATTTATAACTCTTCCCAATCCCTCTCCTTGGCTGAAGGATAGGAACAGGCTCATTTATTATCACTGCTCTGTTCACAGAGCTAACCAGTTGCTCTTTAATTTAGCAGAATCCCTGCTTTTGGTGAGCCAGAATTCCTTAGTCCCTTTCTGATGCTACCTCACAGGGAAGGGCTGCAAGCTCAACAATTGGTTGTCACAAGCTTTAGAGTATTAGGGGGAAAAAAAATACCAAGGAACTCCAGGAATTTCACCTTTGCAATTTAAACATTAGCTTTTATACTTGAAATTTTCACAAGATGGTATTCCTTGGTCATAATATTTGACAGCTTTGTAAAAAAACTGTGTCAGCCGTGCAGTCAGGCTAGAAAGACTGTAATTTATGTAACTTTTAGAGAGATAAAGCAGGAGTAAAAGCAGTGGAAAAAAACCCACAGGGCTTCTGCTTCCACAAGTGAATGGGTCCATTTCCATCTCTCTGCCTTACTCTTACTGAGATGAAAGGACAGTGCCTGCAGCACCTT
Source organism: Brachypodius melanocephalos (assembly GCA_013398615.1). Taxonomy (NCBI): domain Eukaryota; kingdom Metazoa; phylum Chordata; class Aves; order Passeriformes; family Pycnonotidae; genus Brachypodius; species Brachypodius melanocephalos. Next base: position 20,428 of record VZSR01000825.1, read on the forward strand.
TTCAAACACACTTCCAGGGTCTGCAGATTGCTGCCTCTCTTCTGCTGCCTCCTGGATTGTTATTTGCTCAAAAATAAATCCTTAGCAACTTTTCCTGGTGGTTTTAGCAGCTTCAATCCAGCTCATAATTAAGAAGTAATCACATCAGTTTGGAAAATGGCAGGAAAAATCAAAACTCAGCCCTCTTTTCTCCTGTTCCCACTGGGAATGCTGTGGAGGTGTCATTTTCTCCCTCAGCCAAATGACAGCCAAGAGTTTTGCTGCTCTTTGCCACTGCCAACTCATTCCATTTATTCCCTCACAGCTCTTTTGGCACTGGTTCATCCCAGGATCCTCTCTCCAGTTTGCGAAGACGAGTGTTTGTGTTTACTTTCCAGGGAAGAAGCAGGATTTCAGCCCCATCGACATTTTCCCCCCTCCACAATTGAACCTCTGTATTCCACAAAGAAAATGCAGTAATTTGCCAAAGCTGCATTAGAAAAATTTTAAAAACCTCAAGGACAGAAAAAAACCCCATAAATTTGTAACACTAAGTCAGCTCTTCCTCTAAAAGGTTACATATGGGGCTACTTCTGCTTACACAACAGTTTGCTTTTCTCCAGTGAAGTGCTATAGGTTTTCAAGTTTTCCCCACCCTTCATACCTTTAATAAAAATGTGTTTTCACAAAAAAAAGGAGAAAAAAAAAAGAAATAATCTCTATTAGTTCTACTTATCACTTTGCTCTCAATAATGAGAGTACTTTGACATATTTACAGTGCATTGTAGTTGGTAGCCTCCGTTATTTTCTAATAAAAGAGGGATGCTAAAGATCTCCAACCTGGAAATACCTTTCAGTTTAAAAAAACCAAACTGATTAATAATATTATACACATGAAGCTACAGACAACATGTTCATGGGGCTTAACAGGAAACATGATCAACATCTAGCAAAAATAATGTGCAGGTTTTTTCATGTGTGAAGGCTTTTCCTGCAGAGCCAACTCCATTTCTGCTCCTTTTAGTCAAGTGCCACTGAGAGGAATTCCAGAATTTCTGTCTTTTATTCCTATTTCTCAATTCTAAAAACTGAATTCCCCTCACTGTCACTGGTTTGATGACTTCCATCCTGCAGGAAGTAATATCTGACTGTGTGATGCTGAGGCTGTGGATCACGCTGTTCTCTGAATGAGCAATCCTTGCAATCAGCAGAGACACCCTTCCCTTATAAACAGATGATCTTCATGCTTGCAAAGTACAGCAGCTTTCCAAAGGCTGAGCTATTTATTAACCACCAGAATAATTCTAATAAAATTGACTTAGGTGGTGTCTTTTTAAAAAACAAAGCCAGCATGGTGTTTTTGCAAAAAGAAATACCTCAGTCTCCTCATGAAACTTACAAAATTACCTTTCTTTTTTAATAACTGCGGATTTCATGGTATTATGTCCACATTCCATACAGATGTGGTTTAGTAATAACATGGACAGTGCAAAGTGTTTTTTAGCCAGCAATTCTCTGAAATACTTTGTGATGAAATAGATTAGGAGAGGTCTCAGCGTGAATCAAATGGCACCACACAGTGAATGCAAGACAACCCTTGGCAAAAAACCCATGTTACCCGTTTGAAGCCAAAATACCTCATGGGACTAAGGAAAAATTAAATTATCACCCCATTTTAAAATGAAAGTCATTAAAGAGAAAAAAAATTAAAGAGAAATCTAAGAAATTCACATCAAAACAACTGAAAGGTTTGTGCAAACCTTGAAGTTGAAGGCTGAGAAAGCTCCTGTCCTATCAGGTAGGCAACACTAATGTTGACAGTAAGAAATTTTTGTTTGGCACAGACTATTCGTTAAGCAAACACAGAGTACACTCTTCTTTAATCTATGTGATTTACAGGAGAAGTTAGCAAAGGGTTGACAAAAAAGAAAAAAAAAAGATCAAGCCTTTTTAGAAAATGATTTGGTTAATTACTTTTACCTTGTACTGAGACTCGCAGTTTTCGTTCCGGTCGGCGACTCCAATCCCTCCCCTGGCTTTGAGGATTTCTCTCTGTTCATTTGCTGGAGTATTGAGTTCAATTCACTAATGACATTAGCCTTGGGGCCTGAGAGAATCGGGCTTTTCACCTCGGGCACGTCCCCCCATAGCTTGGATGTCCTTTGGGGGACAACTTTTGCCAGGTTGGGCTGGGCACTGATGGGAGGCGGGGGCGGAGCGGGAGGAGGGATCACAAAGCTGTCTACAGTTTCCTCGATCAGCGCGTCCTTGTAAAGTGCATTGCTTTTGTTGATTATGGGCTTCATTTTTGGCTTAGGAGGTACTGGGGGTTTGTCCACCAGAAATGTTTGCCCATCTGCATAGACTGTACAAGTATCCACGTTCTCCCCTCCTTCCGAGGATAAGGTAGAGATGCTGGACACCGTTGAGATAGTGCTGGTTGTCTCTAGGTGATGGTCGCTGCTGCTCCGGCTGTCGACCTCCTCGATCCCAGAGTCGGTGACGTTGTCGAAGCTGTCGGGGGGTGGCAGGAAGGAGGCAGGCAAACAGTTGGAGAGACCCGCTTGCTTTTTGCCGTCCAAGGAGTTTGCAGGCTGGCTGGGCGAAGGCGTGCCGTTCTTCCTCTGCGCCATCAGGTCCGTCAGAGCCGAGCCGGGCGCCAGGCGGTCGTCGGGGATGTCGAAGCTGTTGGCAAACTCCAAGGGAGGGGGCAGCGGCTCGGTGAACAGGAACTCCTCGTCGATGTCCACCGAGGCCAGGGGCGGCGGGGGGATGCGGAAGGGCAGGATGACGGGGTCGTCCACGGAGCTGGCGGCCACGATGGTTTTGGAGGGAGAAGCCGGGGGCTCGGGCGCGGCGGGAACGCTCAGCTCGCTCTCCGCTTCCTCGCCACCCTCCGGCCTCTCCGGCGGGGAGTTTTCAGGGCTCGGCTCCATCTCAGCTCCCTTCTCCTCCTCGTCCTCGGGCATATCATCCGACTTTGCCGTGTCCACCGTGTGCACCATCAACAATCCAGCTGATTTTTGCTGCGAGGTATCCACGATGTTTATCAACATGTTCTTCTTCTCCTCGGCTTTCTTTTCTTTCCCTGCATCCATCTCGTACTTGTTCTCAGTCTCCTGCCGTCTCAACAGGCCGCGGGTATTTTGCCTGGTGACAGTGGCAGTAACAGGAAAAGTCGTTTCCATGTTGGGTCTCAGCTTGGTGTCGATGTAGAGCGGTTTGTTAAGGTCGGTTTTGACAGTGTCCCCTTTGCCTGGAATCTGCTGTGTCTGCTCTTTCATGGCTCTGTCCCTGGCAGAGAGCGCGAGGGCAAGTGGCGAGTTGGGATCCAACAGCTTCCCTGTGACCGGGTGGACGTAGCTGTCCGAGCTGGGAGCGCTCGTGGGCTTGGCTGCTGTCGTACTGTTGTCGGTACCTTTCGTTTTGGACGGAGCATTCAATGTCCTTGAGTCGCTCTGGCTGCTGGGCTCGTTGCTGTTGAAAAGGTTTTCAGGCTCTCTGGGGGCGGGGATCGGCGATGGCGACATGAGCTGTCTGAAACCATCCTCGCTGCTGAACATGGCCTCCTCGGTGAACTTGGACTGCCGCATCCGTGGTGTCGGTGGGGTTAACCCAACATCCTCGTCTCCCAGGTCTGTGGAGAGGAAGGCTGGGGAGTTGCGCCTGGCCTCCAGCCTCTTTTCCCTGTCCCTCACGGCCCCTGCGATGGCTGCTGCAAACGGGCTGCTGACTCCCAGGCTGTCGTCGGGCCGGAGCTGTCCGGGCTGCTCTGAAGACTGAGGATCGATCTCCATGCTGCTCCCTTGGCTGCTTTTCCCGCTGCTGCTGGTGGATGGCTCTTTGACGATGATGGTTGGGATTGGAATAGAGCAGGTCTTCTCTGGGCTGTCCTCCACGTTGGATTGTTTCACTAACATTCCCTTCCTCCTGGCTGGCTTGGCCGGCACGTAAACTGCTTTGCTGGCAATCTTTCCGACCTCGGAGTAGGGGTTTTCAGGCATCTGGCCCCTCTTGCTCCTGAAATTCGCCTGAGCCGCGGCACTCCGGTTGTAGAGGTCTTCCGAGTCCAGGGAGTATCGGTCCAGTTCCCGCCGGTAATAGATCCCTTTGTCCCTTATCATGGTCCCCACACTCTCAGGCCTAACCAAAGAGATTTTTGCACCTGAATTCTGGTTAAATGGAGGTTTGATCGTGCCGTAGCTCCGGGACGTCAGGGATTTGGGGGAGTTGTACAGAGAAGGGGAAGGTGGCGGTGGTGAGGGGGGTAAGGACTGCGGTGGCGGTGGGATATCTTCAGAGGTGTCAGGCATTGAAAGACTCCTGGTAAACTTCAGCATAGGAGGGGCCAGGAACTGCCGCTCTTCCTCCGTTATTCCTGAAAAATCAGAGAGTGCATTTAAAACGCTGCCACACCCACCGGGATCCCTCACGCTGGGCTACTCCTCCATCCAACCCAAAATTCCAGGGTGTATTCCCCACGGCATGAGGAGTATGTAAAATTCCAAAAGAGGTCTTTAGGTTGATTCCCACCATAATCATTCATTCCTGTCGGGCATGTGAGGTGCCAAGATTGAAAAGGATGCTACGGAATTTTAATTAAACTGATGTGTAGGCAAATGTTTGGGGTTTATGTATCATCAAGGTGGCTGTAGAAAAGCACATTTTCTTTCAAAATATTGAACAGGGAAGACATTCTGTGCAGAGGAGCCGCTTCTGCCTTGCTCCAGCACTCTACAAATGCATATAATAAAACAACTCAGAAACCTAATGAATTTTTAAGATGCAATTGAAATTTAGCAAAGGGACTGTGAAGATCCTATTGGGGAAAAAACCCATAATGTTGCAATTCAAAAGATAAGATTATATCATTACAAATATGGCTTTTAACATAAATAAACTGGGTAATACTGGGATAGTTCGGATGCTAATTTTACATCAGCATAATGCGTTTCTAAATTGATAAAAGTCACCGCTAAGATTACTAACAAGAACAAAAAAGCCCAAATTTGCTCTGCTCTTTGTTTCTTTGTTGTAAAAACATCTATTGCCATCATTTGAAATAAGAAAAAAAGGTGAATTTCAGTCCACTTGATCAACAGGATTTCTTTGTAAACTACACAGCATTACAATGCTTTCACTTCAATAACAAGGAAAAAAAGATCATATTTTGCCCTAACGTTTTTCAAAAGGATTGTACTGATTTTTTTTTTTGTCCTTGTTAGAGGGCACATTCTAAAGAAAATAACCAAATTTTAATTCCATACTTTCCAAGCAGAACGTGGAAATTACACCACCTTACACACAAACTTCTTTTCTCATGAGGTTTGTATAAAGATTAAACAGCCACTCACTGGGGTAAAGATATTCGGAGAAACACACTTTAGGGAAGAAGTAAAGTTACTTTAAGTATGCTATTAATGAACAACACCATACAAGAGAGGCATTTTACCTATGGATTTTTGTCTTCTCATTGTACCCCGAGGTATACCCAGAAAAGGACCTTGAGGGCTCCCTGGGACAGTGGGTGTCATCACAGCAATACCCTGTCTCTCATACATGGACTACAAAAGAACAAACAGAAACCCCAACAGCATTAAAGGATGAAAGTCTCTCCCACGTGGAAATAATGCCTCATCCATCACCCCTTTCACTGAGAATTCTTATGGAAAATAATAAACCTAGGGTTATTTTTGGGGAGGAGGGGGAGAGAAAGGGAAGGCTGGGCTTTGTTTAGACACTCATGAAAGGACAGCAGCTTGTTGTAAATGCAGTTTGTTGATATTATTTATAAGGCGGGTATGGAAAAACACGTCCAAAATGCAATAAAAACAGTTATCTTTTATATCCGCAAAGTTTTGTAAGATTAAATTCTGCACTTGAATGATGCAATTTCAGAATTCTGGTGTTTAATTTTTAATACATGCTATAGTATTAATTTAATTCTTCCCTTACAAAGCCTTGGGCACTATTTAATCAAGGAATTAGATAAATTAGTAGGAATAAAGCAGTGCGTCATGGCTCCCACTCACATTCATATCTGTAGCTGAGGGAAAACATCTACTAGAAGGCCGCTGTTTTATAGTTGCCACTCTTGAGTCCACAGTTGCATTGTCTGCAATTCTTGATGGCTTGGAAACTGGCACTATTTCATCCACCTTATCTGTAATATAAAAGCATTCAGTAAAATAAATATCGCTTGTCCAAAGAAATGGAAAAGTTAATTATTGCAAGGTCAAAGGAAGAGATTTACTTTTCAAAAAAATGCAAAGAAAAAGGTTTTTTGGCATTTTAACAAGGCAATGCTTGAGCATCATAAGTCGTGCAAGCCGAGCACTTTTTATTGCTGCTACATAACATGCATGCTTTAGTTTTAAGCCTGCATGCATTTAATGTTTACTTAGTGTGACTCGAAAAACAATCCTCTTCTTCAAACCTTCAAAATGTGAAGGGAGAATATCTATATAGAAATGGAAAGAAGACCTTTAGAAATAGTGAATCCGTACAGCACTGTTTCAAATAGAGATAAGCAGCCTGTACTTAGTCATCAGAATTTCAGTGATATTTTGGACAATAACAAGTATTCCAGAAGTGCTCTTTTTATGACTATTCTCCTTAAGTAATCACATCCTGATTTGTTCACACTCTTGGACTTGTAGGCTAGCACTGCTAACTGCATCCTTCATTTAAACGAAACTTTTATATGCATTCTTGGATTTTTTGGTTTCTTATAGTTTTAAAATTTATTTTAATAACTGGACAGTTTAGGAATGTATTTAGTCGTGGTCAGAAGCAGACCAGAAATAGGCAAAGTCCAAATCTGAATGAGAACTTCAACACTGGTATTTGGGACTCTGATCTACTGCATGATGTGATGGTAAAATACAGGGAAAAGTTTTAATCAGGATGTCCCAAAGCTGAGTGCTGGTGTTAGCCCCATCTCCAACTGAAACAAGGTTCATCAGCATTTAATACAAAATGTTACTCCCTCACACTGAAGACCTCAAAGTACAGTATAATCAACTAATTATTGCCTGACAGCTCCTTTTCTTGCCCGTTCTACTGCTACGAAACCAAGGCACAGAGAAATTAAATCATTAGCCCAAGCCACCAGGAGAGTCTGAGTTTGGAATCTCCACTAGAATCCAAACGGGAATCACACCAACGACTTCCCTTACTACGCCTTCCACTGCATTTGCTTGGCTGTATCACATTAATTTAGTGCCTCTCCCTTTGAAGTTTCACCAAAACTAGGATTAGTTGCATAGCCTGTGGTGTTTCTGTGAGTGGAACACCTCAGCCTGGCTCCTAGGATATTCCACAACACGAGTCAGAGCAATGCTGCTTTTCAGCAATCAGCTCCATCTCCCAAATAGTGATTATTTGCCAAACAAGGATAGTTACTTCATTAGGATACTACAGACCTGAAATAACCCCAGGTTTTTAAGGTGATCTAGAGCTGGTGTGGCTATCCCAAGTATTGCATTTAGGGATTTAAATTTTACCTTGCTGGAGAGCAGTGCACTCAGAGCCCTGGATATTGATATGGATGGGAATAAGGCAGAAGGAAAAGAGCTTTTGATCCCTCTAGACAGTAGATCTGGCTGATGCAAGGATGATTTTTCAATGGTAGAAGAGAGGGAAGAACTTTTAGCCTTAGTGTTAGGAAGAAGGTTGTCCTAGAAGTGGATATTTCAGTGTCACAGAGGGTCAGGGAGCAGGCAGGAAAGGAAAGGCTGAGCAGGACCAGTAAGCTGAACACTGCAGAAAACTGTCTCACAAGAGCAGTGTTGCTGCTTCTTTTCAATTGAAGTTAGCTTTCAAGTATTTTCACTGGTCTGCTTTGGGTTTTTGGTTTTGGTTTTTTGGTGGGGTTGAAATCATCCAGTGGAAGGAGAAAAGGAAAAAAAAATTCTTAAAATCATCACATGTATTCAAAAATAAAAACCAACCTCATGTCATATTTCATAAGGCTCTGTAATAGAAACTTCTGAAAGAAAAATATCTGCACTTCTGCTCAGCAAAAGGCATCAGAAAGCAACGGTGTGACCATGAACATTTACCCTGTACAGCAAAAATACAGCTGGACTGCAGAATGGTGCTCAGGGGACCTATCACCAAGAGCTTCAGCTGGGCAGAGATCTCCTCTTAAGGCTATCCTATCCTTGTTCTCATCCTAAAGGCCAAATAATTAATCTTTGGGATACAGAAAGAAGGAAGCCTTGGAAGCACTCAAAATCTGCACAGGAGAAATAGAAATATACCACGTAAAAAGTGATCCCCTTTACTTTGAACAGACACATGTAACCAGATACCCATTCAGACAACAAAAAGCTACAGGGAAAGAGTGATGAGGCCATGACAGACACTTGGAAAAGCATGAAAATATTTCTTGGGGATGAAACATACACACTCTCCAACTGCACTGATTTTGCTAGACAATCCTAGAAGTCAGATCCTGGTTTTGGATGTGACCAAAATATCAGTTGGTAACGATTTTTAAAACCATCTACTATTTCCATGTGCGGAAAAAAACCCCCTGGTTTTGTGTGAGTTTACGGCAGGTTTCTAGTCTGTAGAGAGGTTTTCAGTCCTTCTCACCCTATGACTGCTCCCATTTGCCACATTTAGCCAAAGCACTCAGAAATGGGAGAGGAGGGTGGGTTAAAGTTCGAGCTGCTTTGCAAGGAACTCTTTACGGTTTCCTCGCGTGGCACTTCCAACGGCAGCACTGCACAGCTCCTTCTCTTGCTCTGCTGCTCTTGGATCAGAAAGCAAAGGTAGAGTGGAGGTTGCCATTTTGGAGCTACTACAACAAAAAAAGTGAGGCCACAGAAGCAGCCATCACGTGGAGACTGATACTAAATGGCAGCAGCAGCTACATGGCGGGTCCTGCGGGAAACGTCAAAGCCTGAGCGCCTGCCCCACCCTGCTGGAGTGAAAGCACAACGTGAAACAAAAACACCCTCACTGCGTTATCAAACGTGCTCCTGAGGCCAAGGAAATGGACTGACTGAACCACAGTCAGCCTCACTCAGACCCATCCCAGAGAAAGAAGACGTGTTGGGCCAAACCTTCACTCGCCTCGAGCTGTTTGTGTCCACTGCACCAGAGTGCAAACCCCTCCTGCACCCGAACCACGCATTCCAAATATACTCCGAGTGGAATAATTTGTCTAATTAGCTCTCCTCCCAACCTCCTTGCGACCTCAAATATTCTGTAGCATGCGCTCCTCGTACCAACAAGAGGGGAAGCTCACGAGCTTGTGTTAGAAATTGTCAGAGGATAACTTTACAAATAACCCTGACAAAAAAGAGAGAAAAAAAGCCACAAAACTGATGCAAAAATTGGAACCTGCTGTGAGGTGTATTGACAGAGTGGCCCAAAGAAGCCTGCCTCCAAAGGGATTTTTAAAAGGAATGCAGCTGGATGAAGGTCAAAAGGAAGGAATGTGGGAAAAGCCTGCACTGGAGGTTGGCCATGCCAGCTGCGTTTCCTCCTCGAACCGGTCCTTTAGCGGAGTACAGCCACAAGCACACACGCACACACACTTGTACAGGAGCAGTTTGTGGCCGGCTGGCAGAGTAACAAACTCTGATCTGCTTTGCTCTGGATAACCTCAGCCTCACTGGAAGACACGGAGGAAGAGTCTACATCTCACTGGCCAGAGGGCACGGCTCGGCTGTAGTCACAGAAGAGGATTTTTAGGCCTACGATTATTCCCTGGCATTTTCCGTAGAAACTGCTCTGCACCTTCCCAAGAAGTCACCACGGCGTGTTGAGAGTCAAACACAGGAGCCATGCTACACCTGTGAGAATCTGTCCCCACCGCTCCAGGGGCTCCTGGGAGCAGCATCCTTCCAGAGAACTGTCAGGGATACCACATGTAAAAGCCAGTCTGATGCCTCTGCATGCATATAGCAATTTGAGTGCCACTATATTAAATTCCCCCGAGAGAGGCAGCACCAACAGATATAAAGTAATTTATTGCCAGAGTGCGTTTCCATCTGCCCTGTTGGGTTACCAATGGGACCCGTGCCCTGCTCAGGGTGCCAGCCCTCAGGAAATTGGATGGCCTAAAGGCACAGAAAGCAGTTGTGTTTTATCAAGATGTAGGTCTCGTCTCTGATGAAAAGCTCTTAATCACAGACAGAGTAGCACAGTACCCAACAGCATGTCATGACTTTTACAATCTCAAGAGGTCTGGCTGCTAGGCAAGTTGCTTTTTAATTTTTTTTTTCTTTTTCTTAAATAATTAATATCTGTGATAATTACAGGGGACAGTCTCCTCCTAATAGATTTGTTGCAGGAGATGGCTCTTATCCCCGTAGAACACATTGCTTAGTGACCCCTGTTCCGAATCCCCAGACTCTCTCAGAGGAAAAAGTATAATGCTGCCCATCAAGCCACCAGATCCATCATCAAATGAACTTTGAAAACGAGAGTCAGGTGCCCAGATAGATCTGGTGGCACATCACTACACAGCCCCCAAAAAAGAGAAATATGAGGTATGATCCTGGCAACATTACTTATTGTACGACATAGCCAAGACATGTGGATTAGCTCCACCGAGGGTCTTAGGAAGTGAGCTGGTGAGACCCACAGAGGATAAGGATGGTCATGATCCAGTACAGGCTATACCCCAACACCTCAGGCTGGCATGCCAGAAACACCAGGCAAAGACTGATCGAACACAGGTTGGGAGGCGAGTATTGCCAAGACCTCTATACTTACCACCGAGTCCCGAGTGCTTGCTCAGAGGGGGTGGGATAATGGAGAAAGAAAACTCAAAAAACAGCTGCCTCAAGAAATGACTTGTATTTGTAAGAAAAGCAATGAATGCCTGGCACAGAGTAAAAAAATGCTCGTATGAAGTTAAAGTGAAAGAACAGAGGCAAAATGTTCTTCAAATACCAGCAGCACACATCGTTAACAGTGCAAATATAAACTACAAAATGTTAGACTAATCTAGTCAGCCAGAATACAATGTTAGCCAATGTAGGAAATGGTTGAACTCTGCCACCGATGGCCTTATGGCTAAGAATTAAAAGGACAGGCACATTAAAAAAAACCTCTAAAAACCCTATGGAGTGGTTATTTTTTCTTCCCTCCCCCTTTTGCCTGGCGTGGAGGCATGGGCAGCGAGGCCCTCTCGGTTATGGCTCTCTGCAGCCGGCCACTGCGACAAGGCAGGGTGGCCTGCGGCGGGTCGCGAGAGTCGCTCGTCCCTTCGGCCCCTGGTAAGCACACAGTGGAGGAAGCCACTGCGTCCTCACCAGTCCATGTCGAGGCACACGTCAACTCGACATGGGGGGTGGCTCTTTGGGAGATGCGCGTTTCGAGGACCTGCGTCCTCGGCTGCTTGAGGAAAGCTAAGATCTCTGACAGGTAGTTATGGATGGCTCTTGTGGAGGTAGCCACAATGCCCAGCTGCAGCTCCATACGGCCCATGGACTGGGACATGAGACCCATGGACTGTGCATGCTCCCTCTTGATATTTTCCAGCAGCTGCACAATCCTACTGTTGGTTTCCATCAACAGCTTCTCTCCCTCTGTTAGCTGGGGCTGCCCTCTCCAACCCCGATCCCTAGGGACAGGCTCAACACCGCAGCGCTCTTCATTCATCTCATCATTTCCCTCCTCCTCAGGAGAGTCACTTTCAAACTGAGGAGTCCTACTGAGTGACTGATCCCCGGGAGACTGTATGTCCATGGTGCACTCCGGAGTCCGCGCCGGCGTTTGAAACCCCTCAAAATCCTCCCCAACGTTGCTGTGCGTTTCAGATGAGGACAGCGGCCACTGCCAGCTCTCTGTGGTCCTGGCTGGCGAGTCTTCGTCAGAGGCAGGCACCGAGGATTCCTGTTCTTCGGCCGGCGTGGACAGCGAGCTCCCTCGGTGATGGCTGGCTTGCCCCGAGGATCCAGGAACCTCCCCATCTTGCTCCCCAGTGACATCTGGCAATCAAATAGAGGAGCAACAACCACTGTATCTGAGGCCAGGCAGATGGAGGTATCTACATGCATTGGACAACACATAGAAAGAAGCCAGTTGGGAAGCCAGAGTGTATGTGTTTGGGCAAACGGAAGGGCGGACTAAAGTTTAGTGACTGCGTTGGGCACGTGGCAATTGGCGTCATTAAGCACTTTTGGTCTCAGTGCACACTGTCCTGTACCCAGAACACACACAGCCATGCTGCATCCCAAGGCAGGAGCTACCGAAATTCCCCTCAGCGTGACTGTGACAGGAAATGTCAGTGAACCTAGCGAGAAGCTCACCTATGCACTGCAGTGGTGTCAGTCAGAACTCCCTGGGACGAGCTCAGGGCCAAGGGTCCAATTGAGCTTCCTGGGGTGCCAGATGTGCTCCACCACTGGCTGAGGGCAGCCCTTTGTTGCTCTGAAGCACTGCTGGCTATCTTCACTTTTGTCCGACGTCTCACGTCACCCCCACCCAAAATCTCTCTCAAATCAGCGCTGCAGCGCGACGGTGGCCGTCCACGGGATCATCCCGTGAGCAATGCCCTCCCCAACATTTGCCGGATTTTCCTTGCTCTCTTCTCCAAACAGTAGGAAATGCTATCTGAGGGCATTGCTCACCGGGATCTCTTTGTCTCCTGGAAATGAACTGAGTTTTGCCCTCCCCTGGCTACCTCTTTGCTCACCTGAGGATGCGTGGTGGAAATCTGGGTGCAAGCACTTCCCTGTGGAAATTCTAGAGAAAAATGCCCTCTCAAAGAGCTGGAAAGGCTCAGGGCTTTTGCACCCACAGGAATCACCAGCTCACAATGGAGCATGATCTGCCCAGCTCCATCCTGCACCGCTCTGCATTACGTGAGGCTGTGGCCGGGACTCTGTACACTTACTTCAGATTAAAAAAATGAGTTTGGTTTTTTTTTTTTTTTGAGGGGAGCCAATTTGGTCAGGAGAAATCACCCTGGGGAAGAAGGCAGCATTAAGCCCAACGCCCTGCATTGCCCGTGCTCAGGCAAGGGATGGCTGAAAGAAGCGCTGCTGCCAGTAGGGTTGTGACCCGACCAGGCTGCTGCTGCTGCTCACACTGCAGTGGCCTGAGTGCCAGATCAGTGCCAGGCCTACTCTCTGGCATCCCAGCCTTGGGAAAAAAGCTTTCTGTTTTGTTTCTTTTTTTAAGGATTAATTTCTGCTTTTTGAAATACTGCTCTTCAGACCTCAGGGGAAGCTGTAAGCTTCTATCTGCAATGTGTCACTGAGGTCGTGTTAAACCATACTTTGAATCGGGGCATGGTTTTGTTAGATTTTTTTTTTAAATTATTTTATGTGAAATATAATGAAAAGCTTTTTCTGACAGACCCAAGGATCCCTCCTCCTATATCTCAATCCCTGTCTACCACACTGTGGTACTCATTATTTCTACACCCATGTGCCTGCAGTATTATGGTGCTCTAAAAGGGATTCTGTGTGACTTCATTGAACAACCACTTATAAGTGCTAAAATAATGGATATTATTCGTGCATTTAGCATATTCACTACTTCAAAGTATTCACATTCAAAGTATTCATATTCTCTCTGCGTCTGGCTGGACTGTCCAGTTGCATGTTTTATGGAAAGTGAAGATGAAATTGTATTTGTAAAAAGGCATGAGCTCCTTATGAAAATGAATTTTAGGGACAAACTGTCATGCAATCATTGACTCTTCCACTCCATGGAGATTTCAAGGGGACTATATATCAACCTAACTAAGAACTGCTTCTTCCTTTGCAATTCTTCTCCTGCTTTTCCTAATACAGCCATAGCTGCATTCCCTCATTAGCAAAGCTCTCTTAACAGCTACAGTGTAGGACCATGAAATTATTCCTCAGAATTCCCCATTTGAGTACACATGGAAAAAAAAAAAAAAGGAACAAAAAAACAGGGGACCTACTTTTACCACACAAAGCAAACACACACTTCACTTGAAGTCTATGGAATCGGAGTGAGGTAAGGGATCATAAATACTCATTCTGGCAGAGCCACTGGTCATACTGAATGTCTTGGCATTTCTTTTGACATCTCAACAGAAAATCCCCCATATTCAAAAACCCCATTTAGCTGGCAAGTGTTCTAAACAGAGCCCACCTCACAACTGGTAAGTAGCAGAACCAAACTATACTGGAAGTTAAAACCAAGTAAAATTAAATCAAAAACCTCCAAACTCCACACTGAGATTTATGAATACTTCTGTAAATGGTATCACTGTGTCTAGTTTGTTCAGATTCAGGGGGACCAGAACACTTTGTTATTTGTGCATGTCTACATATCTGCCAGAGGCTCGTGAAGAAAAATTTCTCTGAAAAAGAGTAATAATTTATTTAATAAATTTTTGCAAAATTTCTTATGTCCTAAGAAACGTTACCACTGGTCATTCTCCCAGTCAGTCTTTTCAGCCTTTCAGAGCTGAAAGAACAGCATCTGGCAATCAGTGACCAATAACACAAATGACAAAAAAGCAAAGAGTCTGTGAAAACCCCTGGGCAGAAGGTTAATTGCGGAAACTCTTGGCGAATACTTCTGAATAATGAATACATGCACAGGCTTTAGGTTAGGTTGGTAAACTTGGCTGGCAATGAGAAGGAAGAATAACCATCATTGTTATTATTTGAAACAAGGTGTTCAGCATCTCTCAACAACTCTGGTTTCTGGAAGCTTTGGGAAGCATTGCCATGGGGCATGGGGAACCGAAGGTGTATTACAGGCATGGCCTTCCACAAACTTTCCTTCACTAAGGAGCAATCATGGGAAAACTGCCTGGAGGCCACTGGCTGACACCACCTGGATGAACATGTGAATCTCTGCTCAAGAAATCCACTATTTGCTGACCAAAAGTCACCCTAAATTCTGGGTGGATCTCGGTCAGGTTGGTTGCACCAGTGCCTAGGCTGGGGCTGTGGGAGAGGTGCGCCAGGCACAGCCGGGGCACTGCAGGTTCAGCCAGAATCTGTCCTGGTGTTTGGACAGCTGACAGAGTGACCTCAACTAACTGCCTTTTACTCCTTGGAAAAGGGGTCACTTCCAAAAAAAGGGAGAGAGAGGCGCCACTACAACAGTGAAGTCAAAATTGGCCATGGATCAAACCATGCACCAACATGGCTGACCTCACTTCGTTGTTAACTTGCTTTAAAAAAAAAAGAAATGTCCTTCTTTTCAAGCTTTAAATAGAGTGGGTATAAAGAAGCACAGCTGGCTTCCTTGGGTGTGAAGCAAAGGGAAGAGGTTGTATCCTCTGATCTTTCTAGCAATTTCCACCTGACACACCATCCCTGCATGCAGCATTTTGCTCACAGTGATAGATACGACTTACAAGCAAAACACATCACTTCTGTCTTTTACAGGTATCTTCATACCAAGTGATAGCAGCCATCAAACCTGCAGCCTCCAAGGTTCACGTTCCTAACCTCATGTCCCTCGCTCTGCTGGGGCAGGACTTCCACCTCCATTCCTAAATGGCCAAGGAAGGGACTTGGGAAGGAGCATGCAAATGGGCTAAAGGGAGCAGAAACATCTGGAAATCAGTGACCCACCACACTTTGGCTTTAGTGTTTGTTCACCGTGGGTGCTACGCAGCTGTTTCCAAAAGCCTCCTGGGATTCACAGGTTTCTGAAGGCTGTTCTCTGTTTTACCTCAGTGATTCTGTTGTGTCAAAGGAATAAAAGTGATCTGGTATTGAGGGGGTCCATGCAATAGGAACTGGTGAGCCTCCACCAAACTACTGGCTATTTCCCTTTCTCCCCTGCTGGACAGGTTCTCTGTTTCTGCAGAGGAGCAGAATCTGCCAGAGACAGATTCTCTGTTCCTGCCGCTTATCCGGGTGTTTCCCTAGGCTGACACAGAGCCTGATCTGACCTGGTGGATCAGCAGGTGCTCCTGGAGGCCACAGGAGAGCTGCTCCAGGTGTGCCTGCAGGGGAGAGCTGTGGTTTGCCCCATCCTGCCCCGAGCATGCTGATCAAAGCCAAGTTTATTCCAGCCTTTAGGTTCATGAATATGTCCATTATTTTGGAGCACTGCTATTCCGTGCGGTCTCCTTGCACCGCAACGTTCATTACCACTGACGAGTCCTTTGTGTTGGTCATTAGGCATTTTTAGGATTGTAGCAATTACTGGGTTGAGATACACAGAGAACTACGGAATGGTTGGTTCAGCTGCAAGGGTAGAGGACTGAGACAGAGGCCAAGAACAGAGCAGGGCTTTGGATATACACAAACTTTAGAGACATCAGAAGCATTTCTTTAACTTTCGGTCACTGAAGAACATTTGAGACTTATGCCTGTGTTGCGCCTTACCTGCCACTTGGACTGGCAGCTGATCCCTCCCCTGAGATGTGCTGCTCTTTAAGAAGCCCTCCTTTTGCAATCCCACCATTCCTGTCTCACCTCTGCTACCGGATCGTTGCCTTTTCCATTATCTTTCCTTTTCAGACCGCCCACCGGCGGAGCTGCACGGGAGGGCTGGGGCACCGTCTCTTCCTGCTGACGGACGGCTGGGTGGGCGGAGATGTCCCTTGGCCACAACAAGAGGGGCCAGGAGCTCAACAACAGCGGGAACACAGCAGGGAGAGCTTCCCGGGCCCTGCCTCTGCTGCTCTGGACCTGGGCCTCTGTCTGTATCTCATCATCCCTCCTGGGGTGGGTGCATTTCTCAAACTGCTTAGGTACCAAGGTGACAGGCGCCTTGTAAATACCTAAGATAGATACAGACAGAAACTGTACCAGGCGCATTATGCAACACTTCAGACAATGCCAATGGCACCTCGGTGCTGTAGGATCACCCACCTGGTCCAGCATCTGCAGGCAAATACTGGGCACATGCATTTTTTTTCCTTTGCAAAAGTGATGGGAACACAGGACTTTCATTCTTCCTTGGTGGCAACGGGTTTGGGCACACAGCCCTTAGTGCCAGGCACTGCACATGCAAGGGTTTTTTTGTTCCATCGCCTTCCCTAAGTACAAGCTTGCAGGTTTAGTTTAATTTCCTCCGTTAGCCGATAAAATTTGCTTCCTTGTCAATAATCTGCAAAAACGGGTTACAGAAGCAGCACCAAAACCAAAGGGGTGATCTTCAGATGTGCCTATTTGAAATGCACAGAGGTTCTTTTAAACTACAGAGAAACATGGTTGTGGTGTTGTTTTTATCTCATGGATCCAATTTTTTCCCCCCAATTTCTTTTATTTTTTACTACAAGTAGCTTGTTTCTAGCATGAAGACCAGGCGTGATTATGCATATAATTAAGTTTCCGTGTCTGGGGACAAAAAAACCAAAAAAAACCCAGCATCTAAATCAAGTAGGTGCCATTATTTGCACTGCATTCCTTTTAGGTTTTTGGCACTTCCCATATATATGCCAAAGGCCTTGCCCTGCTTAATTTGTAAAAGAATAGCTGGGAAGTAACTGGATTAAAACATCTGTGGGTGGGAGAGCTACTAAAAGACAATCTGGGCAAACAGTGGGTCTGGGGATCCGGGCAAGGCTTTCAAAGAAGCAAATGAACAAAAATTCTAGACCATCTTCCCACTGCCAATGGGCAGGTGAGAACCTACTGATTTCAAAAGAGAGCTTGGTCAGACCACAGGAGCTCATGTGATAGCACTGCTTGGCACAGGAGCAATTTCACCTGACAGTGTCCCTGGGGGTAAAAACAGGTGACTCCTGTTTGGTTAAAATGGTTAAAAATGGATCTGTGCCCTCTGAGAACAAAGGGCTTTCTTTTCAGTTCTTGAAACAGGATCAGATATGTAAAAATCCATCAAAGACCAAAAGTAGGTAAAGTATAACAAGGCCTTCAACATATCACTGAGCTTTTAAAGACTAGCCTTAGCTAAAGCATGGATTCAGAGTGAAAACATTAAAGGTTAAGTTCTAAATCCGAATTTGTTGTTTCTGATCAAAATTAGAGGAAAGAAACAACAAGTTCCACCTACAGTTATGTTCTGTAAATGCATAGTTACAAATATACAGCAATGGAATGACCTGAGTTTTCATGTGGACAATCAGGCTAATCCTCATCAATCTGCCACCACTACATCTCAATCTGGAATTACCTTCTTCCAGCCCCACCCCAAATTAGCAATTTGCAGGATTGTGCTAGAATCACAATGCCCAAATCACACATTTACCGTACTGCAAACAACAGGCAGAGAAGATTATTTTAGCAGTCAGCGTAATGAGGAAATAATAAAAGCGCTTTGCAATGCAGTCAAACACAAAAGGCACTTGAAACACTTTCCTTCTATGAAAATTAACTAAAAATCCTTGTCTACTCTCTGGGATATTGTAAATTCTGCAAAGTACTCTAAAACAAAATAAAATAATGAAAATGTATAAAATAAATCAACAAAATACAAAAACCTCAGTAACTAAAATGAATCACTTAACATTGAGTATCTATAAATATCATTACACGATTTATGAAAATACTTGGTAGGTATTCACAATAAAGAGCTCTCAAAACTTTCTTGAAGGAAAGCCTTATTTGTGTTTCTAGGGCTGACAATAGCTTCACATTATTACACACAAGTCATGTTTACACATTACAACCACACCATCAAAAGTAACTTTTAAGGAAGGCAGAAAGCGGATATGCTCAAATTCCTTTCTAGAGATACAATTTTCAAGTACCAGCTCTTTAACAGCATGTTCATTATTAAGGAAATAATGATACAGGCATTTGGAATACACCTGCAATGCTGAAGCCTTGCAATTCAGCCTACCTTGAAAGAGGAATGGTCATTGTCTAACAGTGGTTTCTGTTCAAGAACAAAAACAAAGCAGAGAATATAGTCAATACCCACTCCTACCCTGCAAGCCAGGTGGAATTTAAGTGGCAATTTGATGTTCTGTTTAAGAGACAGCATTTGAAAATTTGGCCTAGTCACAAAAGAAGGGCAATCAAATCAAAGAAAGCAAAAAGAAAGTGGAGGATCTAAGACACTTTGCAGCCTTCTCTGGTCTTACACTTAACTCTCACGCTTCCACACCGAGGGGAAAAACCAAACAAACTATGAAGAATTATCTAAAACCATTTATTTTTAAATTAGATTAGAAATTAATTAACATGGGTATGTGAACATTTGAAGGAAAAAGAAAAAAAAAAAAAAAGAAATAGCAGCAAAGGGAGTTTTGAGATGAGGGAGACAAGTCCTTCATCTCCCTGGCTCCTGAAAAAGAGAGAGAACACATTAAAAGTGCTGAAAGAGTTTTCCACTGCCCTAACTGTGCCATGTTGGGAAACGCATGCAATTTTAACTGTTCCTCATGACTTTTAATATGTGCTTAGATATTAAATTGATAATATCTGAGCACAGTCACACTCACATAAACCAACGTATTTAACGTGTCTCTTTGCAAACGCTACAAAGCCCACATTTTCTGTAACACTTACAATTCCTTTTCCAACTTCTTTTATACCATTGTCTTGTTTGGCTGATGCAGAAAGGTTTTGAAAACCTTTCCAGTTACAGTCCTGTAGTAAAGAAAAACAAGTATCATGACAGGGTGCTACATCCTCGGGAATAAGCTGATAAATTCAAAATAATAACAGTGTAGGTGAGAACACCCACACAGACTCAAGCAGCCTCTACTCAGGGTTCTTAGTGTTTCTAAAATGTTAAAGCATCTCATGAAAGGTAAATCCTGGTCTGAAGAAGTCTTTAGTACCAGGAACTACCTGTTAAGTTTGGATTCTGTGGCACAAGTTGCTAGTGAGCACACTGCCAAGTTATTTTTCGTGGAAAACACAAGGTTAGTATTGTTCCCTTTCTGAAACATGCCCATTTTCAATAGTTTTCTGTCACAAAGTGTTTTATAACTACTTATATTGTAGCCACGGTCCTAATCCTACACTTGCACTGCTGTGGACTCTCCCATGTTACACTACAAGCCATAAAATCTGCAACCTCGCTGCACCAGCCACAAATGGGGGCTGGCATTTCTTCACGCAGACTTGACACATTCCACCCAGAGTCACTGCTTTCTGCTGCAGATAAGTGACAACCCGATGACAACCTCTTCCTCATTACTACACTGGCACCTCATCAGAATTTCAAATAAGTAATGCGAATCAATTACTTACAAGGGATTACTTTCAAGAATTCTTCATCCTTTCGCTCTCATCTTCTGAAACAGTGTCTGGTGAAGATGTGAAAGCCTTCTTCCTACAGAGAGGCACTGCAGGTGCTGGGAGCTATCTCAGGAGCTGCCGTGCTGAGTGCTGTAAAAGCTGCTTTGGTGGTATTCCCATTGTTCCCTGCAGACAAACCTCCATCATCAACTCCACCACAGTGAAATAACAAAAGTGAGTTTGGAACCCAGACGGCTTTTCAGAGTGGTCTCTTCAAACAGAACAGCACACTGTGAGCTAATCCACTGCTTGGCATTCATTTTTATATATATATATTTGCTCTGCAATTTCATTGTTTCAGATGCCATTGGAAGGTGCCACCTTTGAAACAATGGACACAGGAATGGGATGAAGTGAGAATGCTTATTGCAGACAGAGCTAATAATATTTCCTTTGAATGCCATCAACTGATATTTTTCTATTCAAATACTGGTCAGACTCAATGCCAGGTAACAATATTCTGTGTTGATGATATCACAGTTATTCTGTGTCTGTGAGGTGGTGACAGAATCTAAACCCTTCAAAGGAGAAAATCCTTCATTTGTAGTTGGTACTGCAGCCCACACCAAACCCCAAAGACCAGGACCAACACACATACTTTATATGGTATAGATCAATATAAAATATTGATTACCATATCAAATCTAAGAACAAACAAAGCACCACCCCAGCTCACAACTGACACCCATGTGACACTGCTAGCAGATAGATTATTTGTTAATGCAGAAGGATTATTTATCTTGTCATTCCCGTTTTGCTGTGGAAATTTAACCTGCTCTATTCTTCATTTTGTCCTTACTCTTAGAGGATTTTATATTAGGTGTTTGAAAATTCAACACTGTCCACTTTAGCTTTCATTGAAAACCCCAAATTACTCATTAAATCAAACCCATTTCCTGGCAGCAAAGAAAGCTGAGGAGCAGGGAATTTTTAAATCATGCATCTAGACATTTACAGGTCTTAGCTTATGGATGTATTCCTTAAGGATCATATAATTTTAAAATTCTCCCTCTACATCAAGTTATTCATAAGTCAAAACAAAAACTGA
This sequence comes from Brachypodius melanocephalos, assembly GCA_013398615.1. Taxonomy (NCBI): domain Eukaryota; kingdom Metazoa; phylum Chordata; class Aves; order Passeriformes; family Pycnonotidae; genus Brachypodius; species Brachypodius melanocephalos. The sequence goes on from VZSR01000825.1 coordinate 41,587, forward strand.
AGGAAAAGCCACTTAAAACCAAGCTCTCCACCAGCTGCATAAACTTATTATGAACAGAGTTAAATTTAAAGTTTTAAAATATTAATTTTGAAGCTCTAATGATACCTATTTTCCCATCATGATGATGAAAATTACGACCTCAAATTTTTCCCTCAATCTTTCATTTTCAGAGTATTTTTCAAACCTTCATTTCAATTTGCTACACGAATATCCTGGTTATTCTTCAGTATTAATGGAATCATATTTTAAGTGCTGCCTCCAACAAGTTGCTGCTGCAGCTCTTGGTTTACACATTGCCATAACTTACTCATAAAATGGTTTTTGGGAAACTACGAGGCACAAGAAAGAACACTTCTCCCCTATCCCTGGTATCCCAAAAAATCCAGAAAGCAGTTTGGAAACACAACCCCTCCACACACGCATTTCAAGGTTGGAAGCTACCTCTGAGTGAGGCAACTACTGCAAGCAGGAAGTGAGTGGCAGAGATGAAGCTAAATTTTAGTAATTCACGCTTTGTAACTGCAGTAAAATGACAGAGCTGCCCATGCCATACTGATCCAAACCTAAGGATTTTATCACCTGTTTAGACACAAATACCCTGTCTTCTATCCTGAATATCGAAAAACACAGCCTATGTCCTGTCCTGCCTTGCTTTTCCCCTGCTCTCCCAATGAACCAGAACCCATCTCCAGAGATAACCAATGAGACCAGACAGAACCACAAAAGCCATTACTTTTATCTTAATGCCTCCCTCATCTCTGACCCAGCAAACTGAATTTCTGGTTGACAGAAGACTCTACACAACAACAAAAAGATTTTTTTTTTTTTAATATATGCTGCCAAAACGTATTTTCCAGTAGCAACGTGGTTTATTCTGTCATATTTTCTGAATGGAGAATGGCAACTATCCCTAGCTGGAACCTCTGGTAACCACCTGAAAGGAGGTCAGGAAAGAGCAGGAAAATAAAGAGTGGAAAATAACCCAATTCCATCCTATTAAATGTCAGAGAGGAAAAGCTTCCCTGCTGAGAGAAGACACTGCCTACAGCCTAGATTTCCTCTCCATGACACTGAACCTCGTTCAAGAGCAGGACACAGCCTGTTTTTACCCAGCTACCACCCAGGGGCTCAAGGAAGTGGGAGACTCTTCCTGGGGCCAGACTCCATGAAAAGGTGGAAATGAACAGCCCCTGCTTGGGAGAGCTCACAGTCTAAGGAAGCAAAAATGAAGTACAGGAGCATGGGAAAAAAAAAAAAAAGTACAGCTCAACACAAACAAACTCTCCGTACATGAAAATACATTCCTGGAAACTATTAAAATAGCACTGCTATTTCTACCTGCCCCCCTGCCTCGCCATCAGTGCTGGGATGATTGCTCAGTGGGGATCTAGGGAAGGTGGGTCTCTGGGAGAGATTTCAAGGAGAAGGTGGTGGGTGGCCTCATGAAACCAGTCCAGGGAGGGCACTCCATGCATACAGGACAGCGTGGAAGATGTTCTACAGGGCAGAGCAGCATTTCTGGGGGTGAGAAGCTCAGGTGTGGTGTGCAAGATCCCTGACTCCTGAGACAGGCACAGTGTGGGAGAGCGTGTGGCCATTGGGGGATCACTAATGTGGGACTGCACTGGGGTGTCACTGGCCACTAACCCTCTGTGGCTGCCAGTCAGCAGAGGAACTGTGAGGAGATGAGATGGAAGGGGTTGGAGAGGAGGGTCGGGCACAGAGAAGGGAAAAAAAAAAGGCAAGGTGAAGGAAAGGAGACAAAAGGAAGAAATGCGGGGGGTATTTTCGAATGTGGTCTTCTGTTTGAGTTTCTTAGTGTGTTTGCAATTTATCAACTAAATAACTAAAAAAACATATACAATAATTAATGTACATTTGACACCATAAAATAAACTGGACCATATGCCAACATTAACATTGTTATTATCCTTCACTATGGAAAGGTGAGAAACAGGTTAAACAAGAGACAAAATGCTTCCCCTTACCCTTCTTCTTCCGTACTGAAGCTTGGAAATAGAAAGGGAATGAACTGTGAATCAATTCTGAAGGTCATTTTTTATATGCTAAATCCTCGTCTGTCATTTTGAGCCCAAACATTATCCTTCCCTCTAAGATGTCAGTCTCTCCCTGCTCACCTCTGCTAAACAGGCATCTCTCAAACCACAGTAGATAAAATCTGCTTTTGCCAAGCTGTTTGTCAGGGTTTACGATAACTACGAGGAATTTCTCCCCTGCAGGTAATTAGGGATACATGCAGAATTATTTTTTTTTCTAAGTTCTTTTTAAAAAACAGTCATTGGGGCAACTTATTGATACCAGGGCTGTCAAACTATGACAACATCAGGCATTTCCAAATCTGTGCAGATTGAAATGGAAAGGAATCATTAGCACGCTGCTATCTTTTGGATTAATTAATTGGAAAGAGAACAGCTCAGATAGTCTGCTCTGTATTATGAAGAACAGAGTAGCTCAAAACGTGTCAATAAAACTCTAAGTAGGGTTCAGAGCCAGGCAAAGGAAGTGACTATAATGACTGCAAGATGGATAACTTTTTTTTCTAAAAAAAAAAAATTATGTTTAACTTAGCTAGAAGACATTACAAACCTATGCACTCTACGGGAAAACAAACAGGGAGCTTCTGTTTACCTTTTTCTTCTATTACATAACAAGGGACATTCAATAAAATTAAAGGCATCACAATCAAAACCAATAAAAAGGAAATACATCTGTACACAGCACATAATCAGCCCGTGGGATTCTTTGTCACGAGACATTATTGAGACCATGAGCTTCTCCAGTTCAGGGAAAAGGGTCACACATAGGTGTTGATGAGAACATCCACAGTGCTCATTTTTAGGTACTTCCCATTTGGCTTTGCACAAATACGGCACGAAAGAAATGCTCGTTCGTTAGAGAGTTCGATGGCTGTAAAAATGTGGGTGTTCTCATAGCTCTCACAGATGCCCAGTATGTACACAAATACATAGAGGGATATATAAATTATAGATAAATACACACATACAAGCTGTGCTTTATGTCAGGAGACAACTTTTAACTGATGATAGGGGACAACGTTTTCCCTGTGGAAGCTTGTTGAGTTGCTGTGCAATTTAAGAATTCTTGTCCCTTCTGGTACCAGGACAAATATGAAAATAGGTAGACCACAAGTGTTATCTGGAGCAGCAGTCACATTGTTTGCTAGGGTGGCAAATGTTCAGAGCATCACAGAAGTGGCATTTACAGACTTTTTAAGGAATAAAGCAAATTTCTGCCACTGCTATAGCTTTCCTAGGGGACAAACACCTCTGGAACATGGTGCAGGACTATGCCTCAGCACAGAAAACTCCTGCCTGACCTGGATAAAGGTATGAATGGGAAATGTGATTCAAAATGGAAATAGGTCCCGTGGCTGCTTGTTAAAGGAGTTGCAGTGGTTTCTGCCACTTGGTGAGGACAAACAGCAGAGCAAGGGCCACAACCTGAACAGGGGGGTGGGAAAGCTAAAACATGATGGTCTCCCCTGAGGACATCACTACTAACAAGCTATCCTCCCCTAGAGAAGTGCTGCTTCTGCTTTAAGACCAGTATCTCTTGTGGAAGATTGAAAAGCCAGAGAAATAGAAGAATATCCTCAGCTTGAAAGCAACTGGCAGAAGAGGATAACAAAGGGGCAAAAATGGTACCAAAGTCCCCTTGGGAAAGGAAGTTGATAAACCAACAAAGCTTTACAAGCTCTCAGCACTCCATGAAAGAAAAGCAAATAAAAACACCCAGACTCACAAAGTGTGCTCCAGAAATATTTTTTTTTACATTTTAATCCTGAAGGAAAAAATGATGGAGCATTCACCAGTTGTTGATACCTTGAGTTAAGCTCCTAAACTTCCTTGTACATAAAAACCAAAATTTCTGAGACCTGCTGGAGCTAAATAATCAGACTGGGTTGGTTTTTTTCTTGGTCTTCATTTGGTTGTTAGACCATAGAGAAGACACTTCCCACTTCAACACCACCTTGCTGGGAGACTTCCCACTGGAGTTACGTGACTCGACTCACTAAAGGATGGATGGGGTCCATCTGCCCCAGAAAACACTGATAGGGGGAAAAAAAAAAAGGGCCACAAAGCTATGATTCCATCCAGCTGGCCTTCAGATGAGTCCTTGTCAGGAAAATCCCAAGATTATAAAATTCAGTATTTAAATCACTGTAGAATTACATGGAAAAATGGTTTTATTGTGTGGATTATGATCATCTATTACTCTGCAGTGAGGGATGTGGTTTGGTTTTATACCCATTTCTCACTTGCTAAACACACTGTTTTACTGTTATAGCCACATAGAAATATGCACTGGGCTTTTCTCTTTTTATATATGATTTATTCCTATTTCCATGTCTTCCTCTAGCTGGAGAAATTCTACCTTTTAATGACCTAACAGATTAAAACCAGAAAGAAAAGAACAATTACCTTCCTCATTTCTAGAAAATGAATACAAATTCCTGAAGAATTATGCATATCTAGAATGTGGATGATCAAGCAAAGGAATCTACAACCACATTTCTCAAAATTAGCCAATAAAAGACTGAATGCTCAGTAATTTTTTATTACCAATAGTGAGAGGAATTAAGTTTATATCATGCACGGAAGTCAAAGTGATATCATAATATGCACTTTTTCAGATCAAATGAAACAAGTTGAAGTTGAAGCTGCTTTAACACTGTCAGCTTTTAACAACAGCTTCTGGCAGCTTACCTTTATCCACTAATGAGAGGCCACAGAAATTTAAAATAAAACAGTATTAGATGAATGGAAATTTTAGAAAGCAAAGCTAACAAAACATGATACAGCATTGTTTTCTTTTTTCTTTTCTTTTTTTTTTTTTTTTGGTAGATGTGCCAAACTCTGATGATGCATAAAATGTACCAACATTCCCTTGCGCAGCAGGTAAAGGCACGAGTCTCCACAAAAACCATTCATGCGAGTCATGCACATTTTGAACTCTCCAAAGATGCAGCATTCTTAAAACCTCCTCTGCTCTAGACACTGTACACAGTGCAGCTCCCTTCACCAATTTCACATAGAGACAGATAGCTAGATATTTACATCTCCACCAAGCCAGCATGCTCGCCAAAAAACACTTTCTTACCAAGCTCTTCAAGCTCTGAGGTCATGGACTTAGACCGCAGGGTCAGTGCAGTGGTTGGAGCTCGCTTAGGAGGTGGTGGGGCTGTGCATGGAACAGAGGGAAAAAAAAAACCACACAAATGTCAACCAAAACACACCCTCTGGAAGCCCTGTGCTCACAGCCACAATTCCATATCCGTTGGAAAGGATCGGCTCCATGCAATGAGGCGAGAATAAATACCTACGTGCGGAGGAAAAAGCCCTGAGATGCTTTTCATGGACTGAATTTCTCCACTGTTTCTGGCTCTAGCGTAGGTTGCTTGACACATCCGCAAGCTTTTATGTAACAGGATACATGGAAACACTTAAAGCTAAATAACTGTGCACTTCTGCTTCCCTTTCTAGAGAAAGGACCTGGCAGCAGTGGTGCCCCTCCTGAGAAATGTGCGGGGCTAAAAACCTCCTGGGCACCAGCCAATCTCTGGCAGATTAATATGATCCTTGGGGAAACTGCTCAATCTGAGAAATACAGGGAAGAACACTCAAATGTATCTGAGCTGTTGAGGTGACTCTAAGGGAAACAGGTGATCCTCAGAACATAGAAGGTCTTAAAATATCAAGGCAATAATCTAGCACAGAAACTAAATCTGTGCTTTAGCATCCTGATAATGATTATTTCTGGTGGTCAGTAAAGATGATCTCATTCCACCCTCTCTGTCACAGGCAGGGACACCTGCCACTATCCCAGGTTGTTCCAAGTCCCATCCATCCCTGGACACTTCCAGGGATGGCACAGCCACAGCTTCTCTGGCCAACCTGTTCCAGGCCTCACCACCCCCACAATAAAGAATTTCCCACTAATATTTAGTCTAAACGTGCTGCCTTTCAGTTTAAAGCATTGCCCCTTGTCCTGTCATTACAATATATACCAAAAAGGGAGAGGCAAAAAGGTTTGTTCAAAATGTGTGAACAGTAATTCCATCAAGCCAAAAATAATGCAGGACCACCATTTAGTTTAATAAAGCCTTTCCCCTCCAGCCCACAAGCTGGTCTCACTCCCTTTTTTTTTTTTTTTTAAATTATTATTATTTTGAATAAGCAGGGGAGGTGAAAAACACTTCCAGCACAGACAGGAAGTTTTAGTTCCATGGAGCAGGAGGAAGTCCTGGAGTGGCAGCTCCTCACCTGCTCCCATTGAGGAGTCAGGTGTGTGTGAGTGAAAACTCACAGGACTGGGGGAGGAACAGGAACTTTCAGCTCTGTGCTGCTGCCGTATGGAACACCCGGGAGCAGCAGCAATCTTCCTTGCTTAATGATAATTAATTATGAGGGCCTAATGACTTCCCAGCACAGCTGGGAAACCAAACTCAGGGGCATCTAAGGTGAAGGAAAACAGTGTAAATTCCCTATTTTTGTTTCCTCTTTTTTTGGGGGGGAGGTGAAGTTTTTGTGGGGCTTTTTGGATGGGTGGGTGAGAAACACACTGCTGAGCTATCCCCATCTCAAGCACATTTGAAATTAATAAAAGATCATCTATTCTTAGTGTTGCTCCTTTCCCACTACTGCAAGAAATTTTACTGCAAGACCCTCAAACATACACATGTGAAAACCCCCAAAAGATGAACTTTAACGCCAAGCAGGACGAGAGAATGTTGCTCTCTTGGCCACGTGTTGATGTCTGACCCAACAGAATTAAATCACTCCAAATTAAACAAGAATAAGGCATTTCAAATATTAGCAGCAAAGTCTAATAGATCAGAATTTAGAAAACAGCAATTTCATGCCCGTGCTTGGTTTTCTGTGAAGGAAGAGCAAGAGAGTCCATTAGGAAGAGAGAAAAAAAAAAAATGTACCTTTCTTCCTTGCTGTGTCATCTGGATCAAGATTCCTGGTTACTGTGACAACCTTCAGCACGAGGTGATTGCCCCCCTGTCGAATCATGTTCACCACCTGCCTGTGGCCAACCTTCACTACATTCTCATTATTAACCTGCACAGAAAGGAAGGAGTTGTTTAGACCAAAAATGCAGAAAGTTTTTGTTCTATCATTTTAATAAACAGAATGTGGAAGGAACGGGTCGGAACAGAATTTCTAGTTACTGCCTTTTAATGAAAATATGCGTTTAAGGAACAGTGCATAACTGACACAGTGACCAGAAAACAAAGCCACTCCTTTGGGAAATGCACACCTGGATAGATTCAACCAAATCCTGCCCTTTACATATTTTATTTACAATAACTAGTTTTCCTTCTGCAAGTTTCTGGAAGGATCTCCTGTCCTGGAAGCAAAGGCAACAGGGTCATAGCAGGCCCAAAGAGTGTGGAAAGAGTTAAATACATGAAGCCCTGAGCAGTTACTGTGGTCATGCCAATTAAACTTCAAACTACACTGCAACACTCAGCTTAAGGGAAAAAAAAAAAAAAAATATGTACTCTCTAGTAATTCCTAGTGCTAAATCATCCTTTTTGCTGGATATGTCTTCCCATAATATCAATTAATAGACATAGAAGAAAGCAGAGGCATAAAAAACTGTAAATAAGCATGGCTAAAAGGAATTTATTTATTCATTCAATCTATAAGGAGTCACTGAAAGTTATCTGAAATTTGAATGATGACAGCATGTAAGACTGAAGTGGCTGCCTGTGCTATTTGAACATAAAAGATATTGAGGAATGGAGGAAGAGCTGCTGCCAGGATACATGCTGGGAAGTTGATCTCTCTCCAAAATTCCACTGACTCAGTAATATTTCACTGAGATCACTCAATGCCTTCCAAAATGAACAGTCATTTCCAAAGTAAAGTGTTTTTAGCCTTCTCTATTCATTCTGACAGGCTGGGCATCTCACACCCAAAAGGATTTACAGTTTAGAGCAGAATCTCTCATTAAATATTATTGCTGGTTAGCAGAACAAACAGCACAAGCCACCCCACTCCAACTCAAAATCATTTTCCCATCCATTGTCTGGAAGGAAAACCTTCCCCTTTTTTTTCAGGCTTCAGCTGAGCCAAAAACGCATTTTAATGAAGCAAAGCATTGGTAAACCATCTTTTCAATGCAGGGCTGCAGTGGGGAGCCCACAGGACGGGCTGTGAGCTCTGTGCCTGAGCTCTGTGTGCTCTTGGAGAGCTTTTTTGGTGCTTTTCTGGTTCCATGTGCTGTGACGTAGGTGGGACACATGCTGAACATCCAGACCTGTTGAGCAGGCAAAGATGAAGTTCTCTCGTTCTGTAGGTGGAGGGTATAAAAGAATATTGATTTAACTAGGGCTCTTGCTGGTTTTGCTTTATTTTACACCTCCTTAGCATCTGGTATTTAATTCCAAGAGATATTTATTTAGCTGGACCAATGGCATCTAAATTTAATCTGTCTAAAATACTGAAGCAAACAGCGTTATCCATTTACTTCTGAATTCCTTCCAATATTAAAGCCTCAACCAGGTAATTCTTTTCCACAGGGAAAAAAAAAAATCATGTAATTAAGAATTATGGAATGAATCCACTCTATTTTTACTGGAATTAAATTTCAAGCTTGGAAGCCGGTAAGGATTACAATGTAATCCCTAATGCTGTCAAAAAATAGAGCCCTCCAAATAAATCAAAAGTCAATATTAATCAAACACATGTACACTTCACTAGTGTAAAGTGATAAATGTGTAATGTGATAAACAGCTTATGCAGCATCCCATCTGTTCCCATCGTTCTGTGCAATGATATTTAACATTTAGAGCAGGAGCAAATATATACAACACATTTTTTTTAAAGCTGCCTCAGAAACAGAACCTATAAATGACTGTTTATAGCAGCTTTGTTGAAAAGGCACAGTTACAAAAGCTGGGACTGAAAAGATTTATTTGCAAATAAATAAAATAAAAATATTGATGGGAGAGCTGGAGGTTATTTAACTCAAGAGCCTTACGGAAATACCAGGGAACAAAAGAATGGTGAAACCAGCAGGGCAGAACCTCATCTTCACAGTCTTTAGCACCTCAGGGGGTAAAACTGGGGCATGATTACAAAGCAATAACTTGGGAGTTGTCAATAGCTGATAAGGATCTCAGTGACACTCTTTCGTTTACTCTTTTTCAATATTTCATCCAGAAGGCAAATGCCTGCAGGAAGGGTGCACCAGAGTCCAAGCAGGTTTGTCTGACAGTTTTAGTTTGATATTATTCAGCAGAAACTTTTCCAGGTGTGAATAATTTGAGGCACATGTCTCTCAGCTTCCACTTCAAGCTTTGGCAGGGGGCAGTTTGTAAACCCAAGATAAAGATATCTATCCTACCTGTGCCAATTCATTTCATAATCACCTGTGTTCTCAGTATTAAATGTAACCCCACTCTTTAAAACACCCAAAAACTAATTTTTCTTTCAGCAGCTGAGTGTTTGCAAGAAAGCTCTGGAAACAAAGAGTAAAGCTGTTTTGCAGGCACGAATTTGTGTCTTTCCCTCTTCTTCAATCCAATCTTTCTGCAATCTTTCACTGCAAAACCTGAGGTTCTTATTTTCCTTCTGCTATTCCACAAAATGTTCCTGCACTCAGCTTTTTCTCCCATGTCCTTCAAAAATAAGTGAAAACAGATAATAGAAATAGACATGTGAGGAGGCTGGGTCTGTGCTACATCAATGAAATCTGGTCATCCAATAAACCAAATGCAGGGAAAGGTGTCCCTTGGGACATCCCACAGTTTCTACAACTATCCCCTACCCACTCTGAACTCTTGGGAAAAGCCTCAGAATTCTGCAGTTTTGAAAATCATCCTTTATTATCATCTGGTTAATGGGCAGTGGGATGGAAATGATTTTGAGAGAATTAATTCATGAAGTAGTATGATCTCATAGACTGAATGTCTTTAAAATTAGTCTAAAGAGGCTGGATAAAAGCGCCTTTTTTTTCCCTGGAATGCATAGTTATGCAATGGGTTGAAAAATAATATAATGTAACATAACATAATACAATACAATGTAATACAATAGTAAAATAACCTGTGCATTGTGAGTTGGGAGATGCATGAGCTGGAGCATTCACCAGAGCAGCCTTCCAGTAGGAAGGTGCAAAAGGAAAAAAAAAAAAACCTACTACCAGAGAAAGAGACCTTTGCAGATTTTGTTCTATAAATAAAAATAAAATTTAAAAAAAATTTGCTTCCTTCAATGCATCATCCTAATCCTTCCATTACCAAAACATTCCCTGAGTGGAAAAGACAGTCAATCATTTTTAACAGTAATTAAATAGACAGAACTCCATCATTATGCCTGGAACGCCCATTGGTGGAATGGTTGAAATTGGGAATGCACATCCTCCCAGAAGAAGCTCCTCAGCAGCTCTTCCTCATCCTTATGAACTACTTGAAAAAAAACCCCAAACCCATTACACACACTCACAACCCCCTGCCTACATGTTTTTTTTTTTTTAATTCACCCTTTCTGATAAATATTTCACACACACAAACCCAATCACTATTTGTACAAGCGAAAATAAATAAACAAATAGCCCACAAGTGATTTTGCAGGTTTCAAATGATGCCTCTGCATTTGAAGCAACCACAGAGCTGTGCACGTGGCTCTGCCTGTCAGCAGCCAGGGAAAGTTCCCCATCTGGAGACTAAAATGTGAGAGGAAGAAAGACACAGTGACCCAGACACTTTTGGGGAAGTTATTTGTGCCCTCAGTAAACCCACAGTGCCAACCCAGGGGTCACCCACTGAAAACCAGCGATGGGTTGTGGCGTCTGTGGCCGTGCTGGGATGGGCTGGAGCAGCACTTAGCACAAACCAGCACAAATGTCCCAGCTCTGCACCTGACGAGCGTGTTCAGTGTCAAAAATCTTGTTATTTTATCCTCTACATTCATTCTAAAAGCTGGATTTAACGGGCTCACAGACAGCAGAAGGGTACAGAGTGAATCCAGAAAGGCTTCTGTGAAAGTAAATTTGAATAAATTCTGTTAGCAGCATATTTCTCCCTAAGCATCCCAGGAATGCAAAAATGACCACAGACCCCAAAGAGCAGACAAGTTAAAAAGGGCCAAAGCCAAAAAGATGCTTTGGTGTAATGACACTTTATGTGGTTACAAAATGCATTTCACCGCAAATGAGATCAAGATTCACTGTCTCAGAAAGCCTAGCACACGATTTTAACCTGTGTCTTAGATAAAAATAGAAAGTAATAATATAATATATAAATGAGTCCCATAATGGAAATTAATTGATGACTTTGCCTCTGCAAACCCAATTATTCCCATCACACCACAGAAGCTTAAACAGACAGAAGCAAATGGCTTCAGTCCACCAGCCTCCAACTATTCATTTATTTCAACAGTTTCTCAAACAGGCCTTGAACAGTGTCTGGAAAATTGCTGAAGACTTTCTAATCCAAATGGGAAGCTTGTTTACGTTCTGATCTCCCACACAAACATCACTGATTCCCGTTGGTGTTTGACTATATCCCATTTAATCTACTTGGGTGTAAAAGATGCTTCAGAGGCTTCATGCACTCTGTTGATCTAAAAGGGTGCTATTAAAAAGAAAACAAAAAACAACAGCAACAACAAAAAGCTTCACAGAAGCAGGGATACAAGTCAGCTGGCATTTCCATATCCATCTTTCATTAACGATGTTTTCGCAGTAATCCACTTGCTCACAGATTTGCCTGGCCTTACTGCATGGGATGATGTAAATATGAAGGTGAGCAAGGAATTGGACTAAGTGATCAAAGGAGGCAACTTCCCACCTGATTTCTGTAATTTACGGGGTTTCTCCAGAAGAAGAAGTTTTATAAGGAAGTATTTGACAGCCTTTCAGAAAAAAAGAACACATGAATTAAGGGAAAAATGTCAAAATCATTCATAACCTCGCCATAGCATAAATTTCTTGGCATAAACTCAAATATTGGGGCACACAAACAAGATATAAGATGCCTAGAGGAAAACACCCTGTGGAGAGACGATGTCCTGAGGTTCTGGATCATGTCCTGTCACCACATTTCCCTGTTTGCACATGGGGAATGCTGTGCCTTTGCTGCTGCAGTGACAAAGGGAGGTGCCCTTGCCTGGTGCTTGCTCCGGGCAAGGGCAGCAGGACAGGCTGGAGCCTGGTGACACCTGGGATCTGCAGGGCTCCTCCAGCCAGGCAAAGCCTCTTCCCTGATTCAGGAGGTGGCAAATCCAGCAGTGGCAATTCCTCTGTGCTGTGGATGTGGTCCCTGCCTGGAGACAGCAGAGCTGTCGAGAAAGGGCTCAGCCAGCAGCGCCTCCTTCATCCCCCCGAGCAGCACCAAAGCTTCAGCTGTGCCCAGGAGCGTCTATTCCTGAGAGAGGCACTGGGAGGAAGAGGCATCTCAGATCATAAACTCCAGACTCCTTGGTTGCCATGGCAACTGCATCACAAAATTTGTTTCTTAACATTTAGCCAAGCTCCATCTTGGAACTTCTCAGATTTCTCATCCCTGCTATTCCTGTTAGGCCCAGATCCTCTGAGAAGAACTGGTATTTTTTCTAATTTCTGTCTTTGGTGTAACCAGTTTATATCATCTTTTTTTCCCCCCTTTTTCTGTGTCCAACTACCAAAAAAGCCTAAACAGTCTTCATTTTCCCCTTACTTTCCCAGCATTCTACAAACATACCATATAATGTCCTGCCTTGGTTAAACACATGTTTTAGTAGTATGAAAAAGCTGAAAACCTGAATGGAGCATAACATCTGTCAGTCCCTCAAAGACCTTGTAAATTTTTTTATATGTGTCTAACTTTAGTCAAACCAGCCCATAAAGATGGTCATACATTCCTCTGTGTTTCACCCAGCTAAGACTGGCCCATGCCGGGGTCTGACCTCCCTCAAGGGAAATGCACAATTTGTTTTCTTCCAGCAGGTACAAACTCACTGGATTACTTTGAGATCAAAGCTGATGTCCCCAAAAACCAGCAGGGTTAAAGGCTGCTTTTCATCTCTCACTCATGGCACCATTTAAAAGGCAGAACTACGTTAAATTAGCAATCCCATCTAAAATTTTCCATTTTGCATACTGGTATCTAACCTGAAAGCTGTTGCAAAAGTAAGTGACTCCCATCCTCATGAGACTACACAGAACATTTAAACACCACTCAATTACTTGGACCCTGTCCTATTAAAAATAATGGCCCCCATTAATTAGTACCCGCTCCTATTTTGAATCCTTTGGTTTAAGTCACATTTCATTGGAGTGGTTCAATTAACTTTATTGCAGTTGATTGAACTGCAGTGTTCTGCAATCAATTAAGTGGCACTCAAGATGAATTTGTCTGACGTCTGCCAGGTGCAAGAGGTGGCAGCAACTCATGTTTTAACTTGAAAAAAAAAAACCCCCAATGAACTGTGCTCATCTGTTTTCCTTCTTTTTTCCTTAAAATAAATTCACTGAAGATAAGCCGGTAACTAATTTTTTTTCCACATTCCAATGCTCAAAAATATATGTACCAGTTTAAAATTCAGTGGAATGAAAATAAAGTTTGAAACGCAACAGAGAGTACCTTAAACATTATCCATCTTGTGAACATGCCTCTTACATTGAATTTGTTCTCACAGCCTATAAATTATGGTACAGAGACCAAAAATAGGGTGCCAAAAATAGCAAACAATAGCAGAATAGCAACCTAGAGGTCACCCATGTAGTAAAGAAATATCTCCAGCACGGCTGCCCTGAACTGATGAAAGCATGCAGGAAAATCTAAAACTGCTTGAGCACTGTAACCAGAGCTGCTTCCACCTCATTCCCCTGGCATATCCACAGTCATCCTCCTCTGCTGGGAGAGGGAAAAGGGAAAAGGGAAAGACCCAAGCTGCTCACTCAAGCATGGGATAACAAACTCTCATCCCTCCCTGCTCCTCTGCTGCCCAGTCACCACATCCCAGTTTTTGCCACTCCCTCAGCAGAGCTGCTGATGCTTCGCGAGGCCCTTCTGATAAACTGACTCCAGAAAGAAAAAATAATCAAAATTCAAAGGTTAATTTTGCTCTGGATCTCAGACTGGCACTGTGATCTGAGCACTGGGCCAGCTCTGGGCAGCACAGCGGGTGGAGCTGGTCTGTTCTGGTGAGCTTTGGATGAGAATCCCTTTCTGGCAGCCCTGTGCCACCATCAGCTCCTCTGGGACAGCTCCTGCAGGGCAGCACCAAGAGCAAGATCCCTGTTGGAAACCTCACAGATCCCCTTTGGGCAGAGTTGGCATTTCCAAGCTAGGTCCATCCTTGGAGCCAGCTCCAGCTTCTTCCTGTGCTGCTGTTTGGGACAGGAACAGAGGGAGCTGAGGCAGAATTCCCATTCCAGCTGTGCCCTTGGAACAGCACCCACCTGCACAGCCTGCCCCCAGAGGGATGGAGGGCTTCACACCCCAACTAAACAATTCCCAACCCAACGCTGGAGGGAAACAGGAGGCTGTGTTCCACCCTAAAAATATCATATTTGTTCAAATGGGGAGTTGCAGTGCTATTATGCAAGCACTGGGAGGACAATGGATCTTTATTTGAATTCTGAATGAACCACTTGATCAAGTATTTACAGGAGGTGGAAGCTCGCAGGCTGAGCCCTTCTATTTTTAAAGCTGTGCATACCTACACTAAAGGCCATTAGGCAGAGAATTCTAAAATATGGATCAAAATATAGATCTCTGTATGAGCATTAATAATACAGCCCAACATTAATTTACATTAGGTAAGCGCCCATTAGTCAGTTTTAAACACAATTTAAAATTAAACCCTGTACATGGGATATAAACTGCCTGGTTCTGTACATTTCAATGATTTTCTCTTAAAACCTTCCCAGAGATTACACAGATATATTGACAGAAAGTGTTGTCATCATGTGTTGATAATCTATATTTCCTCCTCCCACATACAGTCACTTTCCAGAAAATGCATCTGCTCTAAGAACAATATTTAAAAAAAAAAAAAAAAGTATTGCTCATGCATCCCTCTTTATGCAGGAAAGCCTAATCTTAGAGCAGATGGAGATAATTCTTAAAGCCATGTTAGTTTTATCAAGGCTGCCTTAAACTTGGAATCCCTTGGAAGTTTAATTTGGAGGCAATGGGAACGAGGACTGAAGCCTGGACCTGAGGAGTGTCTAAGCACATGCAAAACAATCAACATAAAAATCCCATTTAAAAATGTTTTCTGTGTTAGATCAGAATGAAGAAATGCCCATCAGTCAGCTGGTGATGTGTGAGTGTCCTATTTTAATGTAGAAAATTACTGATTGGACGAACCATACCGCAGCTTTCGTGCGTGTTTCACGCCAGACTTCCCAAATTGAAGATAAACCCCAAAAAGAGATATCACTGATGGAGTCATTGCACAGCACGATTACAAACACGGAAATATTTAGTCTAAAACAACATCCAAATCCATAGGCACAATTGTAATGTAAAACAGACATGAGCCACAAATACTGTGTTACACAACATTAACGCGACAAAAGCAACCAAAGGCAACGTTTGCAGCTCTTTTTAAAGAAAACAAATTTGTTTAGAAGAGCAACTTCATTAATTCATAATGAGGCTTTTTGTTACCACTTCAAAGAAGCGACGTTCTCATTTACTTACTCTCCACACAGAATAAGCACTTTTTATCATCTCAAGGAAGAGCAGAAGTGCAAAAAGCTCCTCTGTTAAGAAGGAATGATTTCTTCTGGCGAGTGAACAAGCGCCAGAGGAGGATAGCGGCGGATTCCTCAGAGCATTTTGTCGCGGCGAATGAGAATCGCCAACAATCCTTTCCTTAGGTTTGATTTAATTTGTAAATAGTTTGGAAATAAAAAGCTATTTTGGGATGATCTGGTGAGTCACAGAGCACAAGGCAATTTCCGGGCCTTTAAAGAGGCTCCACCTTGGCCAGTCCCAAGGGAACACCCTCCCAGCAGAGGTAGAACCAGTGGGGCAAGGCTTTGACTTCTGCTCTGCTCCCAGTCCAGGAGTGCCCACAGCAGCCAGAGATGCTGCAGCCTCTCCTTGGGAGATATTTGCTCCAATTCTGTATCCAAACAGAGCTTTGGAAACACCTCTGGAGACACTTCCTGCCTTGTCGTGGCCAGGAGGAAGACAAACCTGCCGCCTTCTTCCTCTCAGCACCATCTGATGCTGGGGGTGAATCGGTGCTGTCACACACTGACATTTCAGGAGCAGCTCAGCAGAAAAGCCTTGTGGAGATAAGCATGCCCCAAACCTGAGCACAGGCACCAAAGAGAGGGAGACAAACCACAAATGACAAACAAAGCCCAAGCAACGAGAACCTAACAGGATTTTCAACCAGAAAGCAGCAGCCTCATTCGTACCAACAGCAAATTGAGAATCGCTAGAGAAGATGTCCAAAATCAGAGTTTTGCAGGCTTGTTCTCCTGCCACCTAAATTTCATCTGCAACCCAACTCCCAAAATGAACAAACAGCAAAGCCCCACTGAGTCTGAGTCTATGCTAAGTATTTTGGAATGTGAACTAAGGAAACACCACAAAAGGAACTTAGTTTGTTAAGAGGAACAGAAAGAGTTGGTGCTGCCCCACACTGAAGGGCAGAAATGCTATGCGCTTCCAAGATTAAGGAAGGGAAGCTTTGATTTAAACACCAAATATTGAGCAAATCCCTTATAATTCAAATTAAATTTGTATCTGGGTGTTGTTGAATGGATTTTAAATGTTAACCGAGCTCCTAGACAAAGGTATAAAACTTGGAGGCGCTGTGGAAAGAGCAAATATTTCCCACAAAGTTGGAATTGCCAGAAGCTGTGTCAGTGTGACTCGGATACTGCCCTTGATGGATGAGTTCAGGGAGACTCAGGAGCTCAAATTCCCGGGGGGCTCAGCACCCTGCATCCCCCTGCAACGCACCCAAGGTGCTGGAATGACTCCTGATGTGCCAAAACTTCATCCCAAATGCCCATCCCGGGAAGGGCCAGGGACAGCAATGCAGATGGAATGTCACCCACCTCATCCAGCCCCTCCTGAGCACTGACCCTCTGCTGGGCTACTAAACCCTGCTTGGCCAGCACCTCCAAGGGCACTCCCACCACAGGATTTGGGAAGCAGCAAGGGCTGGGGACCACTTCCAGGGACTGGATGGGCAGAAATGGCTTGCTTTGGAGCCTGACTCCACCTGTGTGACAGCACATTGCTCCCTGCCAGCAGCCACACATCCCAGAGAACGTGGAATACTTCAATTTCCCAGCCTGTATGGATTCTACATGCTGCAGATAAACCTGGGAAAAAGGATTTTGCGTTTTGCCAAACCTGTACCGCGTTTGCAGGAAGTTACCAATTTCATTTCACAGCTACCAGGAACAATTCCTTTAGTGCCACGCTGCTCACACAGCTCTCCCCCACCTCACATGGAGACAGAACTGGGAGAAGGAGGCACACTCACAGCTCTAATGGATAAATTTTAGATGATTTTAAGGTAGTGACTGATTCTCCTTGAGTGCCATCCTCTTTTTCATTCCAGTCTCTGAGCTCTTTGCCTAATTGCCCAAATTGCAGTAGCATCACATCTGATTTGCCTCCAAATACCTTGACCTAAATCAGCTTTGTCCCAGTTACTGGCATTGACAAGTCTGGCAATGGCAGAGGGACAATTTCAGTGCATCCTAATATGCTTTTTATTGATTTCCAGGTGGGGTTTTTTTTAGACTACAAAGAAGACAGCCATGAAAGTCATGATTTCGATTCTGAAGTCTGACTGAGGCAACATAAAAGCTTCAGCTCTAGAAACATCGTAAAAAGCAACCTTAATGCACGCTACTCACTCCTACTACTGTGTCCCCCAAATCCTGCCCAGGCAGCACTGCTGGAATTGCACAAATCCAAGGCACAATATCTCTGATTGCTGCATGACTGTCAGCCCTCAGAGCACCTTCCTGCAGAACGCAAGGAACGCCTGATCCGCCACCAAACCTCCCCGGAGTCTCTGAAATTAAAACTATTTTTAGCCACCTTAAATAGAAGCTGTCTGAAACAGTTAAGTGAGCCATTGTTGCTAATACAGAGCTCCTTTCTCAGACATATATAATGCATGCTTCTCACCCAGAGCACATTCCTTTCTGAGGGAGCACAGTTTTGTCCAGAGGAATGGAGAAAAATGTAGGTGTGTGCACTAGAAATAACTCCGCTAAAAGGCATGGGAACAGCAAAAAGCTGGGGGTTCTGTTTTTTTTTAATATTAAAAACAAATAAATCGATAAATCAGGCAAACAGAAGGACGCCATTAATTAGTCCTTCTAATTTCTAAGTGAGGAAGAGCAGCTCTCATCTGACAGAGACTTTATCAACTCCATCAAATGGCCAATGTTGGTACGACAGGCAAGGGCTACTTAAAGATAAAACAAAAGGACAAAGGACTGGGAAAATCGTCCTGTTAAGCACAAATTTACTCCAATTTAAATGTTTCCTCAGCAGAAAGCTTTAAAGCCATTTTGTTTATGTTTACATGGCACTCCTTTCTCAGCATTCTTGCTCAGAAGCAAAGAGCTGGAAGTTTTATCCTCCTGATGAAGAGACTGAGTCTCACTCTTTAATTAAGGAACTGGCTGCATCCAAAACTGGAAAACTAATTTGTAAAATTCACTGGGGTTCGTATGCCAGGGTTAGGGCAAATAATTCGTGTTTCCTGATTTTCTGTGCTATTCCTGTGGGCCTGGTCGCTGTTAGTTTGGGAATTCCTGATCTCTGTGGACATTCTGGTCCAGTGTTATTTTCAAAGAGAAAAGAAGAGAGTGTCTCACAGAGTAGTACTCAGAAACTGAAGATATGGAAGAGAGCAGCAGCAACTCTCCAGCAAGTTTTCCTGCACCTGTGGCACAGGCATGTGTAGGAAGTTGTGTGGATGCAAGGACTCTAAAAACAGACATTTTGTCACTCTGGTTAGAGATCAAAGACCTAAAAAACAGGATGCAGCCTCTTCATAGCATCAGATTCTCAAGTTACCATCAAATATACTTCCACCATTGGTCAAAAATAAGCGATTTTATCATAAAATCCCAGCACCATAGAACGGTTTGGGTTGGAAGAGACCTTTAGAGTCCAAGCCCCCCTGCCCTGGGCATGGACATCCTTCAGCAGGGTGAGTTCCTTCACATAAACACAAACCTTAGGACAGAGGCAAAAAAATGTCGCTGTTGCACATGAAATAAAGCAAATTTGTTGGAACTTTAGAAATCAAGCCAAATTGCATCTTAGAACTGTATCATTACCTATCTGCACCAAGATTAAACTGACAAAAGCTCCAGAACAGGCAGGATCTTGGGGTTAGTTGCTTAGCAATTGAAGCTTCTCTTTCAGAACCCAAAGGAGGCCTAACAGCACCTTTTGTGATTATAACCTGAAGTTTTCCTTCCTGACAGTGCAGTTGTGATGCTCTCAGCTGCAAATCAATCACCTAAAGCTTTACTTTTTGATAACGCAGCTCTTGCTACGCGTGAGAAATGTACTCCTGTCTGCCTGAATGCTGAGCTCTAAGAGTTCCATCAGAGCCTTAATTTGGTGCCCTTTAAGTCTATTCCCACTGAGGGTGGCTCAGCTTTTCTGCACTAAGACACTTGACGAATTCTACATCACCCTTCACCAGGCAAGAATACCACAAATATAAATCTTTCCCACCAACTTCAGTAAGATCGACTAAATAATCAGGGAATTCATAACAAGAATTAGGATCAAATTCATCCTTTAACTATGGTAAAAGTTCCTGATAACACTGAGGAGTGAAGCCACCAACACAGCATAACTCAGAGCTAGGACAACATCAACCCAGGACAGACAGAGTCTGTTTTCTTCAGCCAGGAAGGCACAGGCCCAAACAAGAGAGAGAAATGGATGACTTTTAGAAGCCAAGAATAGAAAGGATGTAGAATAGAAAGGAAGGATGGGCTGTAGGTCGTGATAGGAAATCAAGGTTAGTTTCCTCCACCTGGAAGAGACAAAGTGATCTTTCACTTTTCAAACCAGTGTGGTCCAAATCGTGTATTTTACATTTTTACTTCTTGCTTTGCCTTCTAAGCAGGAAATGCAGTGTTGTTTTTAATTTTTTATTAAAGTCTGAAGCACTAAATTCATCACAGCTCCTACCAAAACATTAGCAAAGTCCTCTTAAATATTTCCATTGGGAAATGCTAATTATCAACTGCAGGTTCAATGGCCTTCTTTGCTCCTGGTTTTGCTTTCCCTGGAAAAGTAACATTAATTTTGCCTTGGAGTATGTGCTGCTTTTATGTTTTCATCTTCATGCATGTTAAAATGAGGATCACAAAGCTCATGGGCAGCCTCTCCCTCCCTGCTGCTGCAGCATCCCCACCTTGGGTTAATGAAGATGCCCTCACTTAACTATGCATAACTGGATTTTTTTTTTTTTTTTTGGCCTCACCCCGGGGTTATCACATAATTTATCAAGAAGAGATGAAGAATTCTGTTTGACACAGCTGCAGCCCATCTGGAAGGTTGCAGGAGATGCAATGTGGCCGAAAGTGATGATTTCATCCCACGCCGTGGCAGCCAGCAAGAAGCAGCAAACCACAAAAAAACCCCCACTCACTATGAATTACACAGGTGCAGAACTTCCCCTGTAAAAGCTAAAAGCTTCCAAGATAATACTTAGCCACAGAAAAAATAAATTCTGGTTACTTATTTCCTTCCTTCTGTCATACAGCAAGACAGGCAGAGGGAAGTCGGGCACTTTGAGGGTTTGCCAGTATTTTGATTAGTGACCAAAGCCAGTGAACTGCACTTTGTCTTGTCTTTTATGTAAGAATAAGGATGAGTCATGCAAGACTAAAATAAACACCTTCTTGGAGGCAGCCTTGCTAATAATAGCTGCTACATCTTTAGTCCTCCCCACTTGAAACTACTCTGTTACTAAAGCAGTAGTAGGGAGCAGAGCACGCTCAGGGATGAATCCTGCCTCTGCTGCTGGCACCTTCCTGACCCGATGGCATCGAAACAGACAATTCACAGCAGACACTCGCTCTGGGTTTGTGTGGCACCGTTTGGCAGCAGGGAGGGCTCTGGGGGTGGCTGCTGTGGGAAGCTGCTGGAAGGTTCTGCCGGGTCTGGTGGAGCCAATGCCAGGATGGACTCGGTGCTGGCTGTCGGGTTCTGCCCTTTGCTGACCCACAGATGGGGCAACTGAGAGGTGTTTTAAAAACTTTTATTCTCAGTCTCATGTGAAGGGTGAGACAATACAGATGTTATAATTCACACCATCACGACCAGAATCTAAACTATTTCCTAAATAAAATACATTATAAGCGTTCCTTGGCCTATCAGCTTTTGCCACACAATGCTGTAAATGCCTTAAAGCCAATAACCTAAAATTACCCCTCGTGGGTCCTACTGCAATGCACCTTTTATAATTCTATGTCTCTAAAGTATCTAGTATTATTTACAAGGCCATCATTCGAAACTTGTTTCTAGTTCCACTTGTCTCTCAACAATGTCCATCCTATCCCATGGCATTTCTAAGGCAGCATTTCTTATCTCAAGGTTTGCAGATACAGATTGTGTGAGCCTTCTGTCAGGCTTTGAGAATGCTCTACAAATCCATTGCCCACGCTGGCCATGGCCAAGCCCTCCAGCAATGGTGGGAGCATCCTGAGTGAGAAAATGTGAGAGGAAAACCTCTGCAAGCCCTGAGGTCAGGGGAGGAGGAGAGGCAGGAGGTGCTCCAGGTGCCAGAGGCGCTGTGTCCCTGCAGCCCATTGAGGTCCACAGGGGAGCAGAGATCCACCTGCAGCCCCTGGAGGAGCCCAGGCTGGAGCAGAGGGGTGCCCAAGGGAGGCTGTGACCCGTTCCTGAAGGACTCACCCCATGGAAGGGACCCACGCTGGGGCAGTTTGGGAAGAACTGCAGCCCACGGGAAGGACTGATGCTGGAGGAGTTCACGGAGGATTCTCTTCCCCTCTCTGGAGCAGGGAAAGGGTGTGAGGAGTCCAGACACTGAGGAGGAAGGAGCACCAATGACCTCATGTGATGGACTGACCCTGGCCCCCAGTCCCCATCCCAGTGGGCCACAGTGGGGGAAAATCAGGAGGGAGCTGAGCCTGGCAAAAAGGAAGGGATGGAAGGGAAGGTGTTTTCAGACCTGTTTTATATTTATTATTACCCTGACTTGAGCTGTTATAAATTAAATTCATTTTTCTCCAAATCACATCTGTTTTGCCAGTGACAGCAGGTGGTGAGTGATCTCTCCCTGTCTTTATCTCAGCCCAGGAGCCTTTTGGGGTATTTGCCCTCCCTGAAACACCGGTACATCCATGAACCCTGCATGCCACTGATACCAAAGGGAAGCTCCACTTCTGACTAGAAAACAGGAATACTTTCTATCCCTAAAACATAAATCACATCTTTGAACTATTCTGTACAAAGAGAAAATATTTTCAACATATGCATCCCATAATAAACACATGAATTGCATTCTGACACTTTGAGGAAACTATTAAACTGTGACATGTCTTTCAGGTGTCATTGGGTAGGAAGGAGTTTAATCATCTGCAGTGTTTTTACACAGAAAATTCAAATAGAGGATATTTGTCAAGTGCAGAACACGACCCAGGGAATAGCAAGCCAAGGAAAAACCTCTTCCACATCACAGCAAAGCTCCATAAACCCATGGAAAGGAAAACTTCCCTGAGTTACAACTGGGCCATGTGGAACTCTTCCCACTTATCCCAAGAGACAGCCTCTTCCTGCTTGAATGTGCCTCAGAC
The DNA here is from genome assembly GCA_013398615.1 of Brachypodius melanocephalos. Taxonomy (NCBI): domain Eukaryota; kingdom Metazoa; phylum Chordata; class Aves; order Passeriformes; family Pycnonotidae; genus Brachypodius; species Brachypodius melanocephalos. The sequence goes on from VZSR01000825.1 coordinate 64,414, forward strand.
AACTGCACTGGATTTACGTTGCCCTGGAATTAAAACAGTTTTCAGGTGCTGTCAAGCCCTCCAACCTCTTCATAACAACAATCACCTCCTGTTCTTTCATCTGAGCAGTTAAAACAATGAGCCTGATATATTGGTGGTTATCCTTCAAGACATCATGGATAAGAATCAATCACTTTTCCTGGGCTGGATCAGCCCTCTGTACAGGGAAGATTTATCCCAGGTAGAACCCATCTCTGCAGCAGAGCTGTTTGATTTCAAGATGCTCAGAATGATAATTTTTTTTAAACGCATTTTATAATTGTTCAGGGTGGGGAGAGCAATTTTTAGAAAAAACAAGAGAATGCCCTGCAGGTTCAACACAACTGATCTTTCATTTACAAGCCTCAAACTGTCAGGTCACTGAATATTGTCCTTCAAAACTGACAACCAAGACTGGCTCCCATTAGAAAAACACTGTCAGCGGCTTCTCCAAGACTTAAAAACCCCATTTAGCTTCTCATTTCCTCTGTGAAGTTCTTTTAATTATGCAGCCAAACTTGGAAAGGCCAAACAACAACAGATTCTTCCATGGCTCTCCCTGTCCCCTCGCATTAGGAACATATGTCATTTGTGTTTTATCAGACACCAAAGGAACTTCAGCTTGTTTCTTGGGCACTTCTGAATTATTCCTGGCAAAGAGAAGCTATTAAGATTAGCAAGAGAATAGTCCTGGCAGCAGGAGCAGTTTCTTTGTAGCCTTTAAACCATACTCACACTCCCCCCAACATACAGAAAGTATTCCAAGTTTCCATATATTTACCAAAAACTTTATTCTCCTAAATTAATGAACTAAGTCAGTGCAGTAAATTAACAGGTTATTAGCAACTTTTTCACGATATAAGCTTGGCTCAATGACAATATTGCAGTAGGGTACTCCGAGGTCTGCTGGCAGGGAGGCACCTACATGGCAGAAAGGAGTGGGGATTGTCCTCCCGGCCCTGCCTTCCCAAATGGCTCTCCCAGCACACCATATGCTTCACACACAATATTCCAGATGGATGCTTAAAGGGTTCATTAATTCCTCAAACCCAGATTTCTGAGGGCCTGGACAGCTCACATCTTTGTAAAATAGGGAGGGAGAAGTAAGAGTCAAAAGAGAAAATTGGGAGAAAGGGAGTTAATTTAAGATGTGTGCAGGGATGGTGATGAGCATTTGGAATCAGCAGCAGCTCTGAATTTCTTCCTTTGGATCCACTGCTCCAGGACTGTCTCACCCCATTGAAATAATCATCTGCACACAAATGACATTGTGAAGACAGCTTCACTCTCGTGACACCAGGCACAACTTTGGAGGCTTGGTTTTGCTCAGAGCTGCAGCCTGCATGAGTCATGACATGAGCTACAGTGATCCTTAACCTTTAAAGGAGCAAATCCATGGCCCACTAACATTTTTGGAGGGAAAAATTTTATAACACCCCAACAGCCAGAACAACCCATCAGGGCCTCTCCAGTTCTCTTTCTTGGCTTTATTCTTTTGAGGCACCACTGCCTAATTTGCCATCCTGGGCACGACACGAGGTTTTGATGAAAAATATTCCTTCACTCCCTCCCTGGGTGTGGGTTCAGATTAAAGCTGCATGGAACATCTAAGGGGAGATGAATGGGGTCCTGGAAACAATTCCCTCTGGAACTCTGCTCAAATCCTGCTGCATTTGGAGGTGGAGCTTGAGAAAATCACAAGGCAACTTGTCCAACAGAGGTGCAAGCAAGAGCTGGAAAATCTAGGGGGAATAAGCCATCAAGCCAAGAGCTTCTCCTGATGCACAGCCCCACAAGGACCTCTACTCTTCCTCATGCAAATGAACTCAAAGCTGCACTTCAGGAAAAAACCCCATAAATCTGTTGGAATGTAAGGAAAAATTCCACTGGTAGATGGCAGAAAAAGAGAGCAAAATTTGTAATGCAGATTTCTGCCTCCTTCTATTGTCATCTAAAATTTTTGCTGGTGCTATTTGACCTCTTTTCCAGCTTTTCCCTGGAAGAAGAGATGGAAGTCAAGTGAAAAAACATGGAAAGGAACAGCAAAGTCTTATACCCCTCTGAGAACAACAAACAAGTGGTAGAAATTGAAATGTTATCCTTCCTTAGCAATGATTTTTTAAGAGATCTTTGCTCAGATACACCCTTTTCTCTACAGTCCCTGTAACTGATAAACCAAAGAAGACAGCTTCCATTAGAACATCTCCTAAATTTCCCTAAGATTTTTTTGCCTTACCACTGCCCCAGTGATAAAAGGCTCTGACATTTCACATTGAGGAAGGCACAGATTATCTATAATCCATTTTTAACCTCTATCTCTGCAGCATCTGGACAATTATTTTCCATATTAGAAACCTCTGGAGTCAAAGAGCTAACAGGATGCATATAATCCATGGAAAAATAATAAAAACACCTATCCCTCTGAAGTATTCATCAGAAACTTGGTAAAGTCTGTAGCTCTGAAAGATGAAAAGCACATGAAAGATCATCTACCCCAGAAGAACATCTCAAGGTGCTCAAGGGGGAACGGCTTCAAGCTGACATTGGGTAGGTTTAGATGGGATATTGGGAAGAAATCCTTCCCTGGGAGGTCGGGAGGCCCTGGCACAGTTTGCCCAGAGGAGCTGTGGCTGCTCCCGGATCCCTGGAATTGTCCAAGGCCAGGTTGGACCTCACTGATGTGAGCCTGTTGTTGATCCAGAAGGATTTATCAGCCTTTTCCTGCTTATCCTGCATCACATGGAATCATCTGATCAAAACCTTGAGCTATTTCTGACCTGATTTTAATTGGTGCCTGCCCCAATAATGTGAGTGATGGTGCTCCTTTCATCAGAAGCAGCCAGATAACTTCATGAATAACTCAGCCATAACATCATGCCAACATTCCCTCTGCTTATGTCATTTTCAGACCCTTGTGATCTAACTGTTCTTCTAAATCTGGGCCCCACTTCTGAAAAAAACCCCAAAAAACTAGAAATTTTCTACAAAAGGTTGAGAATTCTTTAAAGTTATTTCTCTCTCAGTTCCCCAGACTTTGAAGTGGAAAAGGGTAAAGGGGATATCAAAATTATTATTGATGTTGCACTTCAAGCATCTGTGTATTTTTTGAAAATCCAGCCCTTAAAATATACAGAGAAGATATATATACAGATATACTTCATCTGTAAATTGTGGGCATAAAACTCAACTTATTTCCCAGAAACACAAAAGGGAGCAGGAGGGCAAAAGTAAAGCAACCTCTTCCTGCAAGAGCAATGCAAAGTTTTGAGGGACAAAGCACATTTGAAAAAGTCTGTTAATCCAATTAGAGTCTGTGCAGGAATACAAAAAACTGGATAGAAATAGAGATTTTCTGGAAGTGTCAGATCTGATTTTGACTGCTATCACATTAGGAGGAAATGTGAATAAGGAAACACTCTTCGAGTGTGTCAAAGCAAGTTTGTAGATTATAAAATAGCATCTATTTAGTTGTACCCCATTTCTTGAATATTATTACAGACCAGTCTTTGTTTCCCACTACAGCATTTTTGACCTGTTAAACCCCACTTTAATTAGAAATTAATAGCAACAGCCACAGCAAAGCATGCCACATCCACTTGGCCACATCAACTTCAACCACAGGAAAGTGAAGGTGTCATTTACAACAGATTAAAAGAAGACTGAAGTCCCTGTGGTACTGACTTAAGAAGGAACTGAAATAACTTCCAGCTTTGTTTCATCTTCTTCCAGAATATGACTTAATCCTCTTTGCAGATAATTCTCCATTTACCAAGCTGGAAACTTTTGAGACCAGGATTATGCAAAATACACAACAACTCGGATTTTCCAAAAGGCACGAGCGAGTCCAGACCTCCATGGAGGTCCAGAAAAAGTCCAGGTGAGAACTTTTTTGATGGGAAGAACCCCGACCTATCTAAATGGCCAATTAAATGGTATGTGCATTTGCCTATTGCTGTTTTCAAGTATCTGACACCTCCTTCGGTTCAGCATTTAAGGAGCAAGGTCAGAAAAAAACCACCGAGAGAATGTTTTTAGAGACAAATTCACTCAGAGAATCAAGGCAGAGAATTAATTTAGTTCACAATTTCTTGCAGTATACTAAGTAAATAATTTATTAGCTTTTTGGAAAATATGAATACCTTGAAAACAAATTATAATGAAATGATAATCAAAATGGTTTTGTCGGTTTTTTTTCAGATAATGAGTTCTTGAAAATAAAAGCAACAACATAATCTAGTCTAGCTAGATTTACTTGGCCTACAGTGATACAGTAAAGCTGCATTTATTAAACTCTGCTAGGGAAGGAACAAAAAATTGGAACTTTCCCATGCTGATAAATGAAGTCAGAGATATTCTGCTGAATAAATTGACAGAAATGCAAATAACAGCAGGATTTACATGAAGGAACCCTCCTGTGCAAGCACCAAAATGTGAATTTTAAGCTTACTGAACACACAACAACTTCAGCATGCAGAGCTGAATTATAATTATTTTTTTAGTAAGAAAACTCACAGAGTTATCAATATGTTAGGTAGTCATTAGAAGCTGATCATTCTCTTGCGAGCTGAAGTTTGTTAATCCTCTTTTCCTTAACTAATCCAAAATTAATGACTGACTGTAACAGAGAGTCAATAAGAGCTAAAGATAACCTAACAGCAAAAACTTAGTCAGGCAATGATTTATTTACCTTCATGCTGATGCAGGTGTGTGGAAAAAACATTGAATAAAGCAGCATTTTCATGGGCCAGTAGCCAAACCAGTATGTGGCCAGTCAAACAGCCCTGGGCTCACTTTCAGCATGGACTTTTTTTGCAGACTGACTGTATTTCAGCAGAGCAGAGAATCCAGCTGGTGTGTTTTGATTATCCAGTTTAATTCAGAAACAGAGAACAAGTTTGGATTGCTCAACACTCCTTTGATAACTGTGTACTTATCTCTATCAAAAAACCCTCCAAGTTTTGCCAATTTCTGTATTATGTAAATCTACATAATGTTCTCATGTCTGCATTACAGAATCATGGGAGCCTTGGGTTGGAGGGGAGATGAAAGCTCAACTAATTCCCACCTATATTTATAATATATATTAGCATTCCAAGAGGGTGACAGCAATATTCAGGAATTATTCTTTTCCCTGTTAGCAGGCAGGAAAAAGTTAAAAACTAGTACTGAAAACAAATGCTAACTGCACGACTGAAGCCTTAAGCAACCAGCTATTAGCCAGTGCCATCAGCAAAATAATCCCCTGCAGAATGCTGTTAATTAGAGCAAACAGACCAAGCAATCAAACCACGGGAAAATGGAAATGCTCATCTTTGTCACAACACACCATAGTTTCCTTCAGGAATGGTCAGAATCCTCCAGTAATGGTCAGAATCATTTAGTATTTTCCAGGAAAAGCTGGAAAATCCAGCAGCTGATTCCCCAAACCACGGTGATTTGCCACTATCTCCTGGGAAACTATGACCCATGACCACAGGGATGAACACGTCCAAGCTTCCTTTCAAATCCATCAATAGTTAATGGCATAGACTTTAAAAAATTGCCATTACCCAAAAAGCACTACAAAGAGTCTTGGGGAACCATGGAATCATTGAGGCTGGAAAAGACCTCAAGATCATTGAGTCCAAACATTAGCGCAGCACAAATATTCTGTTTTTCTCAAAATGTGGAGTTCAGTCATTTTAGGTGCATTGGCTTCTCCAGAAGAACCTCCCTAGGCCATTTTTCAATGCACTGGCAAGGAAAAAAACCTCAGTTTTCCACCCCAAAACTGTTGGTTTTTTATTTTCTTTTCTCTTAGAGTCGGGATTAAATGCTTGAAAAACATTGTTTCATGTTGGGACTCAGATGTTTATTTATTTTTATCTATGTTACAGTCTCACAAGCTGTGAGTTCCAGCTAACAAAGTAGAAAATGGCTCTGTCTCTCTCTCTCTCTACAAGGCCTTTTAAGAACAAACTGCCTGATTAAGAAATCACACCTAAATTATTTTTACTTTTAACCTGATAACCAACCGCCCATGGCCCACAATGCAGACTTTTCTCTCCGATTACAAAATATGAGCCGTGAAGAAGAAGGTGAAAAAGAAGGACTGGCCTCAGCCCTAAAACCTCCATCTTGCTTTACATATATATAAAACTATAATCTAAAGCCTTGAACTCTGAGTTTCCCACCCTGTGATACCACACACTTCTATCCAAACTCCACCCCCACAATCCCAGCGCTGTCACTCAATTTTGGGAGCCTTTTCCACTGCCTCAGGTCAATGCAGGGTTTGCCTGGGGGTCAGTGCCTGGCAGCACAGAAAGCCTGGAATTCTCAGTGCCCAGGGTTCCAATAAAAAAAATGTTTTTGAGATAAGACAAGTCCAAGGAAGGAGCCCCACCTGGCACTGTCAACACACAAATGCTGAAAGCAGCAGATGTGAGAGAGAAAGCAGAGGTCACTCAGCACAAGGAAAAGGGAAGAGTAAGAGACAGAATGCAAAAATACAGATGGTCACGAGAGAAAAACACTCAGAGAACCGATAAAAGCTGAAGGTTGCTCAGAGGACAAAGCAGAAATGCACAGACAGAGGTAAGAGAGCTCGGAAGAGACCCAGGGATTGAGCTGTGTTCAGCAGAACCCTGAGCAGCAGAGCTGGCCACAAGAATTTATCACAGAGAAGGGACAGGAAACCTCTGAAAACAACGTAAAGCCAGAACTGTTCATTCTGGATACGAGTCAAGGTCTACAAAATATGAAAGTCAAGATGAAGCAGAGAAGATTTCTGAATATTTGGAGGTGAAAAACAAAGGTGTTGGTCAGACGCCAATGAAAGAACAGAGTTATCAGGACAAAAATATTGACGACACACAGAATTACTGGAAGGAAAAGACAAAAGACACATTCAATTTGCAGTGGGAAGCTGATTGCATCTCCCCAAGTGAGGATTCAATCCAAATGACAAAGGCAAAATTGAATATTACTCTGTAACTGCAGAATGTGAATTATTTTCAGAGATGTCAATAAAGCCAAGAGTAAACACCAGCAGAGAACACGAGTGTAAAAAAGACACACTGAAATGGAGGGGATAAGCAGCCATAATCTTTCATTATTGACATTGATTTTTTTTCCCCCTGAATATTATTAAATTAATACTGTTGGTCACAAGACATTGATCTTCAGAACAAAGCAAAAAATGCTTTTAGTCCATGTGACACACAGCGTTGGTTTCTTGAACCCTGGTGTAATGAACACACTTCAAACTGCATTCATTTATTAAATGGAATAAATTAAGAGTTTTGCCAAGATTAAGGTCAAGGTAAAACACTAGTGAGCTGCAAAGCAGTGATTTAGTGGTGCTTTGGCAGGAACTCAGCACTAACTTATCAAATCCATATCTATAGAGAAACATCTGGGATACAGAATAGTGTGCCATGAATTTCCATTGGCATCACTGCAGGTAAATTTGGGAAATGGGTCGTAACAGCCTCTGCTGTCAATCCCTCCATCACCCATGGACATCTTTCCTTTTGGTTGATTCAAACAAGGACCTCTGTAAAAAGGCAAATCCAGACAGAATGACCAAAGCCATTTTAGTTTTTGAGATGGGCAATCTATTTTAAGGACTGTGACTTTCTCTCCTAAATGTCATGATTCCTGTATTCTTCATCTTAGTGGGATATTTCTAGCAGAGTCTATACTTCAAATTTGCTTATATAGAAATCCACAGGGTCTAAAGGGGAGTTTCTCCTTCGAGGTCAGCTCTCCCAGCTGTCTACATTTAATATTCCATGCAAAGTGCCACAAATCGCTGTATTTTCCCTTTCCCAAAGCTGCTGCATATAACATTACTTTATCTGATGCCTAGAGCCTGGCAGATTCACTTAGAGATCAGTCTGACAACAAAAGGCCTGATGCACAAAACCAGTTTCTAGCAGTAACTAAGGATAGATTTACTCTAGATATATGGAATTTTCATCATCCCTATTGTTATCTGTACCTATGGAGACTTTGATACATCTTAATTTGTGCTGGAAAAAAACATAAAATAATGTAAGTACATTTTTTATGGCCTCCTCTTGCCCATTGGAGCTGGAAAGCCCCATGGTAATATGATGAAATACTTGGGGGTCCTGTTTTCCTTCCCAAATTCCCTCTACACTAAAAGCAATTGATATTCCTGTTGCTGATACCATGGTATCTGTAAAACAGAACTCAGAGTATTTCATTTCATGTTGACATGACTGTGTCTGATAACTGAAGGTTCTTTAATCCCCCAGAATATGTCAAATGCTTGAAAAGCCATCTGATGTCTGGAACAAATGAAAAATATCCTAGTCTCATTTCCTGCCAAGCAATGAACTCCAGCTCTCTGGCAACAGCACTGCCAGGTTGAACATTTTCCCCCGGTTGCCAAAGCTCCTCATCTGCAGAGCTTGCTCTCATTCAGCAGTTTGGGGTTGTTAGGAGAGAACCATGGGGCAAATCCTTAAAATCAGAGGTAAAAAATGCCACAGAACATCAGCGAGCACTTCAGCTCCTCTGCTGCAATCACAAACAGTTCACATAAATGTAATTATCTTTATTACTCCTGAAATCACCCAACTGTCTGAAGAGCACTTAAAACGTAATTTAAGAAAGGGAGAGCTAGAAATCACTCTCTCATGGCAGACAGGTGGTCTTTTTAGAGTTATTTTTCACCTCAGAAAAGGTGAGGTCTTGAGTACCACACACATTTCAGCTGCACTCCACGATCCTGATGGGTCCCTTCCAATTCAGTAATATTCTGTGATTCTGGGATTTGTAGCAAAATAATTTTTATTTTGCTTCAGTAAAATCATAGAGATACAAGCCATTAAAAAAGCCCTCTAAAAATGAACCTGTGAATTAGCCAGATATGGAAAAGTGGAAAAGCCCCACTATCCATCCCAGCCAGAGTTTTTCCTAAGAGAGAACACTCAGCCTTCCAATTCCTAGCAACACCAGGAAACAAAATTTCTTCTCTAGAGGTATTCAATAAAAATATTCCTTTACCTCCACTATTTATTGATTAAAATTCCTGTTGAAGTCTCATTTTTTGCAGCACAACTATTGACACCTCGTACTCCAGCTGTTGCCCTGCCTGGCTTTTCCAGGGGTTACTCCTCTGCTGCAGGACTTTTGCCTGGACCAAGCCAGAGGAGCCCATCCAGGACGAACCATCATCAATGGCTCAATTAGAAATGCATTTGGAGAGGCAGGTTATGATTGGGATTGAACTCATTTGACTGCACAGGCTCAAAATATATTTTAGGCCCACTCAAGTTAAGCACCCAGAGTAAAAGAACAGGATTCAATTTTTTGTAAGTATGTCAAGACCCCAAGAAAAACCAAGAGGTTTTTATTTTTGTGTGCTGCTGTTAATGTTTTAGCAACTACACTTCAGCCTAATGTCCTACATGCCAAGGAGGTGGAGAAAACCCCACCTCTGTGACAATTCCATGCTCTTTTGCAATTTGTGTGGCACTGTTAAGACCTCCCAACTCTGTTCTCTAAAACCTGACGCAAAAGCAGAGTACAACAATAAACTTGTTTATTTACAGCTCCAGCAAACAGAGAACAACTGAATGTTGCTCAATAGCAAGAAAATATTGAATGCTCTGTTTCATCTCTTGTGCTGCTCCCTCTTTCTCCAGCTCAGCCTTGCATCTCTATGACAATCACTACACAAACCACATCATTCTGCAGCCCACACAGGCAGTTAACAATTTATCCCTGTTGTCTCCATCACATCCACTTAGGAGAGCAGCAATCATTCCTGCTTTGAGGCTCTGCTAATGTGAATAATTAATTTCATCCCTTGAGTCCCAACACCAGTTTCCACTGTCCCTTTAATTACTTGGACAAACAGATTAGGGTGTTCTTTTCTGTGCCTTTTATGCCAGAGACCTTTTACTGGGGTGGAAGAAACAGTCTGAATATTGCCCACGAAATGTAAGCTAGCAGTGAATCATGTCCCAGCCCTCCACAGCACACACTGCATTGTGAAATTCCAGATTTGTCTCAGCTGCTTCACTGGCACCTGTTGAACGCACACCTGATGATCACTTGGGGGTTCAGCACTATTAAAAGCTCTGCTGCTCTTTTAGGTTTGCATTGCCTTTACAGGATGGAAATATCTCAGAAAAATTCCACGCAGAACACGGCCAGTTCAACCCGCAGAAAAACCAATCTAGGTTTCACTTTTTCCAGCTTTTTTGCCCCTCATTCTCCCTCTCAGTGCAAAGGTTGAAGCTGTTCCTCAGACTCCTCTCAAACACCGACCATCATCTGTCACTGAACACTCTGCCTGCCTTTCAGGCTGACACTGGGATTCCTTTCAAGCTCAGGATGTCTCAATGGGCTCACCTTCACCAAAACAGAAAATATCCTGCGGCTGCTTTAGCCAAGATCCCCAAACAGGGGCACAAACAAAACTCAGGGTTTGGATTATCACAGCTCAGTGAAGGAACGACGTGAGCCTAAAGCTGAATTTCAGCACAAGCAAAGCACCTTTGATTATCCCATTGTTTGACCATGCCTGCATGGGAAACATGCTGTGCCAGGAATAGCACGGCGTGAGTAATTCCAACTCCTCTCATGAAGTTAATATTTAACCTGAAAATTCCCTGTAATCCATGGAAATTCACAACAAATCCAAAAGGGCTACTTTGTCTCAGAAGGAAAGATTTAAGGCATTAGCTGTCTTTTTTTGTTGTTGTTATTTACAGAAAAAAAGCCAAAACATTCTATCAGATCATTTATGGGCTTTAAGTGGGATAAACCATGATGCATCCTGAAAGGACTCTCAAAGATTCCAAACAGGAGAATTACAGTTTTCTATTCATTATAGAAAGCTCACAGAAGCTGCAAATATTATGCTTTCTCACATCTTACTGCCAAAGCTGAACCCCAGGTTAAGTGGATACAGCTTTCTTTCAGAGCTGTGCCAGATAAACACTGAAAATTGTATAAATCTGATCCCAAGAGCATGTGTTTTATATGATTTATAAGCTTTGATCGTGTTCACAACAAATCATTGCCTTCCAGAAGGCAAATTTTTTAAAAACCCTCCTATTTTGCACTTATTTTTTGCACTAAAAGCAGGACATACGTGTGATGTTGTAGCTATATGACACACACCAAGGGCTAATTAAATCAGCCACATATATTTCATTGTTTAACACTGCAGGTGGTCTGAACAAATTGTTTCCAGCTCACATTCCGGAGCCTTGGAACAAAACTGGGATCTTCATTTCTCCACAAATTCCCTCTTCCCCCTCAAAACTCCCTTACAAGAGTCATTTCTTTTTGAGGGCAACAAGAACTTCCTTTCTCTCATGTCTAGGATGAGCTGACAGAAAATCCAAAAGAACTAAAAGAATAAATAATAAATCAGGCTGCCTGAGGTCTCTGAAAGACAGGGCCAGCCTGTGCATGGAACAATCCCAGTTCCTTCAATGTCAGCTCAAGGTTTAATTTTCTGCTGATAACTCCATGGATTTGTGACAGACTGAGAGCATAAAGAGGTCAGTGTGTTATAAACAAGCTGTGAATTGACTTTGTTTGATAATCTAAATATAACCATAATAAATACCTGGGAATGAGCAAAACCCCCAATGCATTAAATGCAAAAACTTAATGAACGTGGAAAATTCACTTTGTCTGTCACATCCTGACTTCTGTGGAGCCAGGATCCCATCTCTGCATTTTCAGTGACAGGTATTAACCCAGGATCCACAGATTTACTCGGGTAAAGAGCCATTAAAAGGGATGAACTGAGGAAGAAACGACTTTTGTCACTCATCACCCTACACTTACTGTCAGGAACGAAGAATTTTAAAGATGAATTTGATTTCCAGCAGAATTCTTCCTCTGTGCACATAATCAGCATGGCACAATTAAGACACATTTACTGAAAGATAGAAGGAGGAAGCAAAAAGGAGTTTGGGTAACAACTTTTTAAAAGGCATCTCTGTGTTATTTGTCCTGGGACGAAACCAGTGGCTTTAAAGCAAGGTGTACAAAAAAA
>VZSR01000825.1:76695-101199 GCA_013398615.1 Brachypodius melanocephalos
AGGAAAGTAAGGAAAAAAAGGCTTGGACAGAAAGCACTCCACAAAGAAAATCCAGAAGGAGTCACCAGGCATTTCTTGATAGAAAACCCCATATATCCTAAAGGGGCTATATAGACAAAATAATCTGCACTACCTCCAGTGAAGCTAAATAGAGAATTTAACATTTTATGATCCCAAATCCTTTCTGAGTATGTGCCAACACACACAAAAAAGCCAAACCCATCAGAAATTACTCTTCTCTCTTTTGCTGGGTTAGTACTCCAGCTATTTAAATTTATACACTCATTGTGGTTTATCACAGACTATTATGGCACAGAAGGGCAAACATAAACTGCATTGATTACCTCACAGTATTGACAGAGTCAGCAGAAGCTGACAGGTGAAAAGATAATTAGGGCAGTGATGAACCTCACTATCATGTGTCTGCCTAGAAACACCTTGTTACATTACACTGAGAAAACCAAAACTTGCTTTCTTTTCATAACTATATAACTATTTCCACTTGATGACTTTTTTTTTTTTTTGCCAGGGCAAGAACTAAAACCCAACAAAAGAACCAAAATCAGACTGACTAGGAAAGAAAATATACTCAAAGGCCAGTTGCTACTGAAATTTTGTAAGGACTTCTGTCAGGAACAGTGATTATGAACAGTGAGGACAAGTATCAAAAGGGAATTTGAAGGCCTGCCACTCTTACCAACTGGAAGACTAAGAAAAAGAATAATCTTGGCTGTTACAGGAAACAATGTGCAGTAAAATATTACCAGGTGCCTGCCCCAAAATGATGCACACAGAAGCCAAGTGGTTGCTGCCCATCTTTCCCCCAAGAGAATGGCAAACTTTGGGTCTCCATCATCAAGCCAACCACCAGTTTTTATTAAATTTCCAGGAATGATGATCTTATGACTAATGAGTTAAATATAATGACTAGATCTTATGACTAACGATTAGATCTAATGACTTCTGGCTCTGTCACATTTGCATTAAATTAACCAATGTGTTGAAAGCCGAGGAGGAGGTTGGGTAGTGATAAATGGCTGAGCAGGCAGACATGGAGACTGCAAAATTTGTCCCCCAGGAAGCCAGGCTAAAAATAATAAAAAACAACACCAACTAAGGTGAACAATCCATTTATTTTAAATTCCTCTGGCAACCATTTCCCTCCAGAGCAGGCAACAACTCCCCAGTTGAAGCGTGTGAGCAAACAAAGTTCAATTTACAGCAGCTCCATGTCAGCAGGAATTAAGCCAACCCGCTATTTATGAGCCCTTCCACCCTTCCTCGTTGTAGAGAGTGTCTGACACGGTGCATCCTAAATCCTTTCTCTGCCAAAGTAGGACACAGATGGAAATGGGAAAGCTCTGCCCTGCTGAAGAAACTGCTGCAGTGCGATTGCACCTTGGCAAGCGGGTGGGGATTACTGGAGGTGGAAAAACACGTTTGGGATGCAGGGCACAGGAGTTGTGATGGAGAAAAGTGGTTTTCCACTTAGCAGCAAACCCTGGCTATGCATTTACCTGCATTTTATTTGTTCATACAATCACAGGAGGGTGAAAGTTGGAAAAGGGTTTTAAGCTCAAATCAAAACTGGTCATTCAGAGTATCTGAGTCTTTACCTGTAAAATTGTAATTCTAATGTAAAACTCAACTAAAATTTTATCTAAAGGAAGTAAATTGCAATATTACCACTTTAAAATTTTATCTAAATGAATAGAACTTATCTAAATTCCAATATTGATGCTTTAACAAAACCAAAACAAAGAATTAGAAGCATATAAATAAAAAAAATACTCTGTAGGCATCCTCAGTAAGCCTGGATAAAAAGCAGACTCTTTTTGCATGACGAATCTCAGGCATTAAAAATTTAGATGGGAAGCAGAGCAAGAGGCTTTCTGTGCATAGAACTGAACCCTGGAGCCTCTTTCTCCGAGGTGATTTGCTCACCAGAGCACTCCTGTGATGGAAGGCTGTTTTCCCAAACCTCCATGTGACAAATGCCACAAAACCCCACTTTTCAGTGCCCACACTCCACCATTTCCTCTGAACCTACAGAAGACACTGGTGGTCCTGCCTGGTGTTTATTAACACACCAGGAGAGACTTCAGGGACAGACAAAGGGAATGGTGGAAAACTGGGAGAGAGAACGCAAATGTGGGGGAGGACTCCCAGGAAACACGTGGAGCAGCTAATGGCATCGTTAACACCAAATTAAGTGGAGTTTTAATGAGCGTTTTCCCCATAGGAGACAAGGCAGTAAAAATGCTACTTGCTGCAAGTAAGAACTATGTGAACATTTGGGGAGACTTTCCCAAACCTCTGAGACACAGTTTGTGTCAATGGAATTTTTTTTTGCAAAATGCCAGGATATAAATACTCAGTATTCTGTAATCTGCCAGATTTCTTCAGCACCCAGAAGCACAATTTTTTAATCTCGATCTCTCCCTGTGAAGAGGCTGGTACATTTGAGATCTATCCTTACATAGGCAAAATCAGGTTGAAAACTGGGTTTGGATTACATAGCTCAAGTGTTAAAATTTTTTATTACCATTATTACTTGGAATTCTAAGCATCAAAAAAAAATCCTTAGTCAGCTATTTGACCCCAAATTTAAAAGAGGAGTCACCAAACTATGGAAACTTCTCCAAAAGTAGGTGATAAAATCCACATTAGTTCAGATTGGTTGGATGAAGGACAGAAGGGAGGCATCACTACTGAATTTTTCTCCTGCTGATTACTTGTGACTGAGAAAGAAAACTGTGAGGTGGCCTGTTCTTGGCATGGAAAAGGGATTTAAGTAGTGTCATGAGGCCAGAAATTCAAAAGATACCTACAGAAGAGTGGCCAAAAATAGCACATTTTTGTAGGTGATATTAAACACTTGGCTCTGTCTATGTAGACCTTCCATTAACTGGCTTCTCCAGAACTGAATTTATACTTCAAAGGATTAGATTTTCAGGTTGCCATTTTAGCACAGTTAAATTTTCTAATATTAAGGGCCATAGATTAAATCTGGTCCAGTTCAAAATCGAGTTATGAATTTAATTCCATTAACTTCCTGGCACAGAAAATGTACGCAGACAGTTAGATGCTCTGTACGCTTGCAACTAACAGCAATAATTATTTTAAAGTGTTTTCTTAAAGTCCTGTCTTTCTTTCCCCCCAAAACCAAGAGAGTTTCATATTTTTCTCCTGGTGGCTTTTCCTATTTATCTTTTTGCTCCAGAACCACAAAGAGTAAAGATGGATTGAGCCAATCCCTGTGTAGTTCTTAGATTTGTCTTGCAGCCTCTTCCCTTTTTATTTTGCTTGTGTGGATAAAGTTAAACTTGCATGCAGCCGAGCAGAAGCCCAATCATTTTATCTGTATTCCATTGTGAATTATTAATTCTTGTGCCTTATTAATGCATATTCAATGCAGAAACCTTTAGATGCTCAATAAACACTCTGCAGCTGGACAAGATCTTAAACACTGCTTTTCTTTAAATGCAAAGCAAAAAATAAACACAGTTTCCATGTAGTATAGGAGCTGTGGCATGGTGACAATGGCCTCTTTTCATGTTTATCTAATTTTCATCTATATAGACAAAAAAAAAAATTACACTACTTGATTTTTTTGTGAATTAGAGACACACAATTAACCTGTGAATCCATTTGAAGCACTGTGATTTAAAAACAATAACCCCAAGGCACCAGGGGAGATAAATAAATGTTGTCAGCAAACTTTGCCCCCTGGATTGCCAAGTAAGAGACACTGCTCGGGAAGAAACCACCCAGAATCCAAGCCTGGAATTCCCATTCTGGTTTGGCACCATCAGGACTTTTAAAGGGAAGTGGTTGTGCTATCAATGCTCTTTTGCTCTGAATAATCTGGCTGCATTGCTAAGGCATTGGAATTTTAAAATTGACTAAAGAGCGGAAAAATATCTTCACAAATTCTGCCTTCTGGAGCTGGATTGGTTTTATCCCACATTTAATTTAAAAAGGATACAACCACTTCTGGGTTTAACACTCCTCTTGCACAACTAGGCCAGCATTTTTTTAAGCTGCTGGAAAACCAAGATAAAGCATTTCTAAATCATAACAGTGGGCAGCTACCACAGAATGTGACAAGAGAAATACGTGGTGCTATCAGTGTGGCAGAGAAAGGTCACATTTCCTCAGATAGGAAGGAAAAACATGCACATGCCACTTTAAATGTACATTATTTATTGTTCTTGGTGGTTAAACGAATCAACATGTAGAGCAGCACCAGGCCAGATGTGGGGAAACACAACACAAAGAGATTGCAGCTGCTGCTGACTCAAGGAGCAGCATGCAGGTGCTTTTTAGCTAAAATTCTAAATTCCCCTTTTAATTTGGAAATGATCTTGGCTCAAAGCACTCAGGGGCAGCATCTGTACACAGACAGCACTCGTGCCAATTGCCTCCCATGAACTCAACCACTTGGCTGTGCTGGTGCTGCAAAACGCACCTCTTGAATTAAAAATACCTGCTTTTAAAACTCTGTTTTGAGGCAGAGCATCAAAATCTGCAGCACTGAGCTTTACTACAACTGCTGGGCTTAAACACACAGCACCGAGGAGGAAAAGGTTCCTTTCTCATCATTCCCTCTCCAAGTTTATCCCAGACAGGGCAGTGAGACACCCTCAAGGCTGATTTTTTGGGAGATTGATGACCACTATACCACAGATAGCTAAGAGAGGATTCCTTTAAAGTCTCATCTAAATGGAATAAATGTGCTTATGTCCCCTCCTGTTGTATCTTCCTCTTGCTCGGACTTAAGGAAAAACAAAAATCAGTGCAAACTCCCATAAACCTGAAGCTGTGTTTTAAAATGGGGCCCTAGATTCAGTATTTTACCTGTCACATACTTTTGCTTCTACTCATAACACGTGAATTACATCCACACCTCTGATAGGACGAGAAAGGAAAGGTTGGTTATGAAGGAAGAAACTGGGAAGAGGTTATTTGTCATTTAACAGGATGCAATGAACACTGCAATTTCTGCTTCAGCATCCTTTTAACCTTCAAGTGAAGAGAATTATTAGTGTATTACTCTTCCTCTCTCCCTCTTCCCTCAGAGATACTACTTTGAAGTTATATTTTATATATTATTTCTAGTATGTGAACACATCCACACACCTCAGGGCCCGAGCTTCAAGCCCTTCTTCAAGGCTTTCAGTTCATTTTCATGCCAAGTTGTTTCATTAGGTACAGTTTCATCCTTCCCTGGGGCAAGAGAGCACGACTGGATACCTCCCTGACATCCACAAAAAAAAAAGCTTGGAATTAGTCTGCAATTCTTTCTTCCCTTTTGGGTTGGAAGCTGTCACCATGGAATTAGTAATATTGGGCATTAGCAATACTCCTCAAGCAGGGTAATTAAATCAGTGAGAAGCAGGAGTGGGTTTCACAGAAGTTTCACCAGAATCATTTAGGTTAGAAAAGCCCTCTAAGATCCTGGAATCCAACCATTAACCCAGCACTGAACCACAATCCTGAGCCTATTAACTACAAATAAAAAGGTACAGATGAGTTCCAGCGTGTCCTCTCAGGGGTGCTGAAGTTTTAAGGCATTTTTCCTAGTTCCAGAAGGAAACTTTTCAGCATGCATTGTGATTCTGAGCAAGGAAGGATTATTAACTCATAAGCAAAAGATAGACCTGATGAATTATTTAACTTTGTTCTGACAACAACCCAGTCCATAAGCATTTAGGCAGATAAATGTAACACAGGGCACTTCTGTAGCTTCACCAACCCCGTGAAGTGACCAAGCACTAAAGGCACCTCCCAGCCTTTAAATACCAACATTTCATGGCAGTTTTTCATATGTTTATTCAAGCTAACTTTACACTGGGCTGAATCAGTATGCAGTAAAACAACTCAGCTGCATTTATATGATTTTTTTCAGTTTCATGATACGCAAAGCACTGGCTTGCACTTCTCCAACTTCGAGCTTGGAGCAGGCAGCAACACTGACTGAACAAAATTCCTGCAACTTCACCAAAAAAAAAAGCCAGAACATGTGCCTCAACTTTCAGATGTGCATCCCCTCTCAGAGGCAGGAAGCAATTACTTCTATTTCTTCCCTTTCAATGACACACTTGCAGCTGCATAATGCGGTTCTGGGACAAATTATTGAAATTCCTCACCACAGCAGCAGCAAGAACACAGGCTGGTTTGGGCTCAGCCGCTCCTGCTAATCCCACACACTTTTAATTACACAGGAATCATAATTAACCTGCTGGGAATGATCAGGGATCCTTCAAATTCCCACTCTGGTTTACTCCAGGCAAGTCAGGCTGCTGTCAAATCTTGTCAGACCACACAGGGCCAGGAAGAGTCAAGAGCCACCAAACTCAGCTGACTGCATGAAGGAGTGAGGAGGTGAACACCACAGGGGGAAAAAAAAAAAGAAAAAGAACGCATTCCATGTGTACAGGATATCCTTGAGCTGGTAAATTTTATCAGGATCTGGGTTTGGAAGCAGATTTTCAGCAGGTTTTGATAACCAGCTCAATAATCTCACAGATAAGAAATCTTATGACATTTAAATATTTTTCATTTAGAAACGCAAGGGAGGGATTTAAGGCCACAGCAGCCACATTTATCGACCTAACAAAAGCACTTGAAAGGAGCTGCAATATGAAATTTACAGCCAAAACACACAAAATGGCAAGAAAAATACCATTTCAATCAGAAAGCTTCTTGGCATCTAGTATCTAATTTGGGGTATTTAGCCAGCTTTTTATGAGCCTATATTTCATTTTGTCACAGGATTTTCCAAATTGAAAATGGTGAAGAGATCATTTAACATACTACAACTGAAATAATTCCTAATACTGTTGTTGATTCAACAGTGCACTGGACCCCTGCCAAGACCAGAAGCTATATTCAATTAGTTGAAGAACATATGTCTTCATGTGTTGGGAAGAACCGGGGTGCAATTAAATTCACAAAAATTATTCAGCAGATGGAATCAAATTAATGTGTTCCTGTGTCTCATGTTCATAGAATTGTGTTTATTTTACTTTTTGCTTTAACAAACCAACCAAAAAACAGCCATAAACCTAAAAAATGTATATATGTATTGTTTTTTCTGTTGAGATGCAAAGATGAGAATCAGAAGTTGTTTTGAACACAAGGAATTAAATTTGTATGGCCTGTATCTCCTCAGTTCCAATGTATACAGTGGAGAGCATTTCTAGCCAGGGAAGCAACAAGTGAAACATGAAATACGCAGGAATAAAGATGATAAAGATACACATGGATTAAAATTCTGCCCTGCTTTTTTCCAGCTTAAAGTATTTGTCTCCACTTTCAGCACTCAGTCCACTCTGCTTCACCTGGGACCAGAAAACTGATTAAAATAATTAAGGATAAATCCACGCTTAGATGCACGGCCACAACCTCAGAAAAGAAAAACTCCAGTGTGTGTCTACTCCAACACTGTAGCACATGGGAAGAGTGAAATGCAGGTGGCTGAACCAGTTGACTCTGAGTTTAAAACCCTTTTACGAGCTCTGTGCAAAGGATTGGTAAAGCAGGAGGTGAAGCAGAAGCCGGATAAGGAGCAGACTAAAGAGGAGGAATGAGTCACCCCTTTTAGGGCCCTGAGAGAAAGTGAGATGTCCCACAGTGCCCCGATGGGAACCAGCCAGCCTCAGGGAGACAGGCAAACCACCAGAGCACACAATGGCTCTTAGTCACAGCTTCGGCCGGCTGGAATCTCCAACAGGAGCCTAAAAGTGAATTCCCAGCCTGAGAGCAGGGAAATTCTGCTCTGTGGGGACAGGGAATGGTTGAGTGCTACCAAAAGGGGGCCTGGGCTTCACTGCACACATCCTTCTGCTCATATTTCGCATTCTGTGGCAGCTGAGCTTCTAAATGAAAAGGGAGCACACCTGAAAAATCTCTCCTTCTATTGCTGATAGGTGAACAGATGATCACAGAAGTGGAATATGTCTATTATGGAGTTCTAGGCACATGCTGGCAGCAGGAATGACCCAAAAGCCTTTTGAGGAGCACAACAGTGCTCTGAGGACTTGTGGGTTTAGTGTTGCTTAAATTGAAAGCATGTTTTCCAAAAAAAGAAAGGAAAACAAAGAAAAGAAGAAGTTCCTTTATAGCACAGACCAAGCAACTCATGGGCCTTTTCTCAGAATCCAAATTAAGAAAAAGAGGGCATTAGGCAGGGCAGAAACTGAGCAGTTTTTATGAGGAATTGCTGATTCCCACATTCTGCAGCTGCAGCTCCCCCTCTCACAGCCCAGTATCTCCAGCTCCAAAATCTCCCCACCATCCCCAGTTGATCATTCTCATCACTGGGGCACAGCTTTGACCTGCACCCTGTAACTTTTCCATATCCACCTATCCAGCTGGCAATTCCTTTGTGTTTGCCCTGCATGATGAGTTTTTCTCCACCTGAGCAAAACCCTCTCAGTTTCACGTTAGCCAAATTTAATGAGCAAACACCTAATAATATCTTCTAATCATGGCAAAAAATCATTAATCTCTATCCATCCTGAAAACTGTATTTTGCTCACAGCTGCTTGTAGTTGACCCCTTAGCCATCTTCCCAGCCAATTCTTCTCCACCTTCAATAATCATTTCCTGTGGAACGCTAAAGCAGTATTTCGTTTCAAACCACACACAGATTGACTCTCCTGCATTAATCTTGTTTTAAAACCCAGCTAATCTCTGCCATTAGTCTTCCCAAACCAGCATGGGGAAAAAAAAAAAAATCCGTTTATACCAGTTCCCATTTGTTTCCCATTCACTTTCAGGCTTCCACTTATCTTTTTTAAATTCTGAGTTACAACTTCCCACAGAATTGTCCATCAGAAAACCAGCAGCTGCCTCACATTTTCCCTTTCTGAGAGCACAGATGTCATGTTCACCACTCATCTTTCCTGCTGGCCTATACCCTGACTCCTGTGAAATCCAAGCACCAGAAATGCTGTTTACCAGCTCTGTGCCAGGCTCATTTCCAGCAGGCACCTGATCACCCACATGAAGCCCATGGAAGGCTGGCACAAAGCACTCTTTTTTCTCTCCAGACTCAAAGAACAAGGGCTCCTACATGCTGGGAGAGGTAGAAATGTGTTACATGCACCCCAAATAACAACAGGAATGAACATATTTTATTTGCCCTGAAATCCTACAGATCTCCACAGCCTCCTCTGCTGACTTGCTAATTTTAAATGTGCTTTGCACATTTCATTTTGATGGCAGATAGTCCTGCAGGTATCTGGGCAATATTCAGTCCCCACAGAGAGCTGCCATCTCATCCTCAAGAAAACAAAATACCCCAAGTCTCTCCTAGTACTATCACTCTTTAAAAACTGCATTCAAAACCATTTCATGACTCTGAGTTATTTCTCCAGAGGAATCCCACTGAAGCTCACCTAAGCTGCAATGGCTTACAGCATTTTTCACACCGTGTCATACCTGTTTCAGCAAGACTCTGCCTGTACCACTTGTTCCAGCAGTAATAACAATAAATTGCCTCTTTTCTATTCCTCAAACACGGGCTTGTATTGCCTCCTTCAGCTGTCAACACAGCCATATAGATTTTCTCCTAACAAATCTATCTACCCTTGCCACGAGCCCCCGCTGACTCAGATCTCTCAGGTGGCTCTAAGCCTGTAAAGTGATCCTCGCTTTTCATCCCTCAAAACATTTCTAACTCGCTGTGACTCTGATGCTGGACATATTTAATGAGTTCTCTCTTCTCATCTCTCTGGATTGGTCTGTCCTTGCACAGCCCGGGTGCTTCTGGCTTCTCCCTCCCATTTTTTCTAGGAGCAGGACTATTCCATGTGCACCACAACCAACCAACCACAGCAGCAGCTCTGGAATTCCCACCCAGAGGAATCTCCCTGTGCCATGCAAGTGTTTCTCCCTGACCAGGAAGAGGAGAAAATGGAGGAACACTTTCTTTGCACATCTCCTGGTCTGTCAAAACAGTTGCTCTGCCTGCCAGCACTTGCTACCTTCACGACTGGCATATTTCACTGGTGTCAGTGAGACCCAAAAGCCACCAACTGCTCAGGAAAAAAAAAAAAAAAATTAGGTATGAATGGAAATGAGGTTCACAAAGGCAAAACAGTCTTGTATTTCACCATCACATTGAGGCCCATGCAGGAAACACACTGGCAGCCTTTTAGAAGCCCTGTCAGAGGGCTGAGGGAAGAGTCCTGCAGGGACTGCAGCTCTCCCTTGGTGCAGCCCCCAGAGAAAATGTGGCAAGAGGCTGGGAGAGACCCCAAACACAGACTAAACTGCTCTCTGGAATTTCTCTTAGCTGCCATTTCAGCCTCTGAAGATACTTGATACCAAACTTTATCCCAGCCAGTTTCTCACTCTAGAATCATTCTCCTCGCCAATTCTCCATTCCTCAGATTTTGTAGCACAGGCTGTCCCAGTCTTGCCAGTTTATCCTCAGTCCCACTTATCTTCTACACTCATCCCTACTTCTTTTTCTTTGTTATTTAAGCATTTCAACTGCTCTGCTCCTCACAATGCATCCCATTTCTCTTCACCCATTCTTCCTATTGCTTCCCCTCATTCAGACTCTCTCCTTCCTTAACTCATCCCTCCACACAGATGCAGTTCCTGGGTTATCCCTGTTTCTCTCCAGCTCCTGTCCCTCTTCCACAGCAATTCCTAAGGCCATGGTTCAGCCCAGCCTGCTCCTTGACTCCAGGTGTACCCACCACCCAGCTTCCTTAGCACTGGAGAAAAATGTCTGGGATTTCCACCAGAGTTCAGAAAGTCAGCTGAGGGAGCAAGCGCAGTCAGAGAACAGACAAACAGAACCAAACACAGCACATTACTTAGGGTTGTTTTCAAAAGAAATCTTCTTGCTCAAAAGCACAGGAACACTATCATTTTTTCTAATCAAAGCTCACCATTCATCAAGCTCATAAATTGATCAAAGAATTAAAAAAAAATTCAACAAAATAGGAAAACCAACTAAAGCAGAAAAACATGCCCAAACAGCTTCAGCAAGTTCTTAATAATTTGAGCAAAGTCTCTAATAGTGGCAAGTACCTGACAACAGTTTTATCCCAAGCAGCAGAAGCAGTTTTATTATAAAATCACAGAATGATTTAAGTTGAAAGAGCTCTTTGAGATCATCAAGTCCCAAAAGTCCGCAGCAAGGGCAAGGATGTCACCCACCAGACCAGGCTGCTCAGGACCCCATCTAAGCTGGCCTTATCTTCTAATCAGAATAAATAAATCTCATTTGTGATTGTACAACACCCATGAGCTGGATAAGTGCCTGAGAATCTCACCACAGAATTTATTAGAGCATGAGCAGTAAGGAAAGTGCAACTTGGGGCTTCTTTCCCTGCATCCCGAGCACTGAAACAGCCACATTGCCTAAAAGGGTAAACCACATCCCTAATTAACGGAGAGAACATAATTACCTGCTTAATATACTTCCAATGTGTATTTGTAAAGCCACAAGAAAGTAGCTTCTTTATAAAATATTATCTGACCTGTCACTTGATCTTTCAGAAAAGAAGGTGGAGGGAATTTTGGCATATCCACGGAAGATATTGAATATTTGCTGTTTTCAACTTACCCCAAATTTACTTAGCATGTGTTACTCCATTATGATTTAATTTGGACAAGAAAACTGCATGGCTGCTCAAGCAGTAAATTTAAAGTGTAAATGGATTCTTGGCTGCCAATGGCCCAGTTTCTGCTTCTGTTTCCATAGAAACCCATGTAGGAGTGGCAAGGAGGCATCACTTAAAACATGAACTTAAGGGTTTACTTCTCCCTTCTTCCTCCCTCTCATCTCCAAGCAAATGGGAGGCAGTTTAAATTTTCAGCCCCTTCTTTCTCACCCTTTGGTTTTACCCCTGTAAGCAAAAGAAGCAATAATCCCACTGGCCAGCAATTTCCTCTGCTGAATTACCGATTCTGGGCTGCAGGAAGCGCGCACTTGGAACAGGAGAGGGAATTGCACACACTCACATGTGTTTGGTACCACACTATAAACTGTTTCTGTCCAGTGAAATGCATTCTGATGGTGGGATGTAAATATAGAAGGCAGAAAAATCATCTTTAGAATGAGATGTACAACACTAAGCCTGCATAAGAGGAAACTGTGACTCCTCAGGACAGATGCTAAATGCACACAGCTAAATTCACCTGCTAAGGTTAATAATAATCCTCTCATTTCTTAACCATCACTCTCACGCAATCTTCAACCCAAGGTTCAATTTATGAACGCCTGTGATGAGTCCCAAGTGCAGTGTACTTCCTGCAGTCACATGTAACAAAAATATCACCTCATCAACATAAAAATTTAGTGAGTTTGTTAACAAAAAATGGTGAAAGCTGTCAGATGTGGCAAAGCAATTCTTTACAGAAGTGACAGAGCCAAATGGAACCTGAACCAAGATTTCATGTTAAGACAAAGACACAGAAATAGGCAGAGTGTCTAAACCCCACCACTGGGTGTATTTAATTGCCAGCAAGCTTCAGTGCACACATCCTGAGCCTACTTTGGGCACTCCTTCAGCACTGAACCTTTTCAGGCTCCTGCAGAAATGAGCCCCACATCACAACAGCAAACATCCAAATCCCCCCTCCCCTGAACCAAAGCAGGTCAGGCAGGGAAACTGAGGAACCAGGGAAGAAGTGAAAGCCACCATCTGCTCATCCTCCTCAGCAGGTCCTTTCCTACTCCTCAAACACATTTTTTTTTTCCTCCTTCCCATAGAATTCTAACACAGTAACCCATCCAGATAGAAAATCCACAAGGGTTTGGAAACTTTCCTTCCCAAAATGGGGGAACTCAAGTCACAGGGCATGAAACCCTCTTCACTTTTACCCTGCAGCAGATGTCTGGAGTCTGAGCCAGTTATCATCCACAAAAAGCATGTGCAAATAAAAAACTTATGTTTTCCTGCTAGCATTGCACAGGGTCAGAATCTTTCTTCTCCCAGCATCAAAAAAAAACCAAAAAAAAACCAAAAAAAACAAAACAAAACAAACAAACCCAAAAAACCCACAAAAAACCAAAAACAATCAAAAAAAAAAAAAAACAACCCAAAAAAACCCTACCAAGAGGACATAATTTCAGAAGCTAATTAAGTTTGCTCTCCAGAACACATATTGTTATCATCAAACCTGCTGCCACATGGCAAAAGGAACAATTCAAAAAATAAATAAATAAATTAAGTGTAAACTTCCTTTACATGATCCACATTGTTCTTCAAATCTGATCTCCCTGTGAGACACGTGTTTGCAAAGGAGGAATTTTTTAATGGCTCTAAGCCATTGCTTATGCTTTGCCTGTTCATTAAAAACAAACAAGCAACAAAAAAAAAAGGAGAAACAAATCTTAGTTGCATTCCTCAATATTGCATAGGTTTGTGCAGCAACAATGTAATATTTTTTGATTCACAGAATTATTTTATCATAAAGCAGCCCAACTGTTCAGCTGAGAGCAGGATTCCTAACTGCATTTTGCCTGAGAACTCCAAGACCCCTAAATCTTGTGCAGACTAAGGGTAAGGACACATTTATAAATTGCCTTTGGATATTTACTTTTATTTATGCAGTGCCTGTGGTACTTCACAATTAAAGTAAGTGGGGCATCAAAACCTATTGGGGTATGAGGGAATAATTATGCATCAGAATATAAGGAAACCAATTAAGCAGCAAGCATCCTTCAGAATAAACCCCTGATGCTCCCAGACAAGCAGGCTTCTCCCATATTTGTGCAACATAAATGAGACAAACAAGCCTTTGGAAAAAATCCTCGAGATGCCATGGCTAAAGCCAGTAAAACCTGACTGTTCAACATAAAAGGCACTTTCTAAAATTTTGGCTCATCTCCAGGTGCCACTTGTCAGCTCTTCTGCTGTTCAGCTGTAAGATAATGACTGTGACAAGCATTTTTTCTTACATCACCAGTCCTAAATAACAGAGAGTTGTACAAATCCCTTCCAGTTGAATCTGTGCTAATCACAGTGAAGGCTTTGCTGTACCTATTTACAAGTACAGCAAATTTTCTGGTAGCACATCTAAGGCTCAGGAGGCTTAAAAGGATGATTGCTGCATTTGGAAGTAACATTTTCCTCAATTCCCACGTGTGACACAGGGAAAAATGTCCTCTGAATAACAAGCCACTCTCCACCTGAGATCTAGATATGAGGGATTCCAAATCTCACCCATCGGCAATTTGCAACCCCATCCAAAGGTCAAATGATAAAGCAGAAAATTTAATATATTTGAAGAAAATACAGGAGGTAGGGTATTTATTATCTAATAGATCTGTCCTACACATTTATTGAAGTGAATTCCACTGGTCTACAAGCTGGGTCCTACATGAAACTACACTGAATACTTCACACTGGTCACTAAAAGCAAGGTTTTTTTGCTAAAAATAAATCAGTGGATACAATAAAATGACAATTTTAATTCCAGTGCTCTCACACAAAGGTTATGACTCATTCATTAAAATACTTAAATCAGCAAGTCTACTGCTAGCTAAGATGGCAGATGCTAACACAGCCCAAGACTCAACACTCTGCATTATGCATGACTAACAAATCTTTGTGTAGAATGATGTGTAAATATTTCATACCAAGCAAATAGGCTTTGTGGAAAGAGGCATGATCTGAAACACACACAGAGCACATCCCAAGCGTATTCAAAACGCCCCTGATTATGTCACACAAGCAGAGAAGAACCAGTTCACACAGACTGAGTTCAATTCACCTTTTTTTGAGCTTTCATAGTGAAATCCCCATTTGCATCTCTGATTTGCAATCTCTACTGCCTACTTGTGTTCTGGAGGAAAAAAAAAAACCAAAAAACAAACCACCCAAAAAGTAGACTGTGATCAATAAATCATCTAAGAACTTTACACACCCTTAGTAATGCAGATATAAACCAACAGGTCATTGTCCAGACAGGAGCAGAGCTTCAGATAATTTGTTGCAGCAGCCCTCTGGTTAGGGGTAGAAATGAGACAAGACACAGACTCTCATTTAACAACACAAAAAGGGTCTTGGTTTATTCCTCTCTAATTCAGTTATCCTGACTCCAGCTATTCACTGACCCTGGCTGCAGTGAGCTCCTACTGTAGGGTCCAGCTGATGGTTATTTCCTGCTGGAATATGACTGCAAGTATTTCCTTGCCACCTCTGACCACAGGATTTTACCTAGCTGGACCATGCCTCCAACCCCATCAGACCCAGACTGACCTCACAGCACATCTCTTACAGCAGCAACTTCTCCTCCTTGATTCATTTCTTGTGCTTTTCCGGATCGTTCCTTGTTCCTCAGGGCTCCTCTCGCTCCAAGCTCTCCTTCAGCCTCCCCGTCTCCAAAATTCTCCCTCTGACCAGCCAACCCACCCCTTTTATCACTCTTATCTTTAGTAGTCACAGCTGTGACCCGTTAAGGGCAAGGCTGTTCCTCATCTTTGGTAATTAGCACAGCTGTGACTTATCAGGGGCAAGGTCACCTACAAGAATTCTTCTACACCTACAAGAATTCTTCTCATCATTTATTGATAAACTCAGTGGTATGAAAACACAGACTGCTTTATATGAGACCTTCAAATGAGACCATGTGAGACCAAATTCGCCACTTGGTTCTTACACTTTTAAAGCTTTTCCTGCCCTCATCCTTTCCCTCAAAGAATAAAAGCATTTTGAGCTCAGGGAAAGCTTTCCTGTTTTCCTGTGAGCTCCAGTTCACGCTCCATTACTTCCTGCACAGAGCTAGAAACACAAACCTCTGTTAAACCTACCAGAACAGCAGCATGGAGCAGACTCAAATCTACCGCTGAGCTGCACTCTCCCTAAAAATTCTTCCATTATCCTCTAATTTCCAGTTTAATTTTGCGTGTGCTCCATTACAGGGTTCACAGCGCCGCGTCAGCACAGCCCCTTCAGCAGAGAGATGGGAAATGCTGATAAAGAGGAGCTTTTCTGCTGCCTCCGGAGCATCATCTGTGAGCAAACAGCTCGCACTCAAGTGAGCAAACAAAAGCTCCCTCACGTCAGCAAAGTGGCAACTGCACCGAAAATGTGGCTGCTGTATCAATGTCAAGGGAGGGGCAGAGCTGTCCCTGCCGGGCTGCTGTGACCACAGCAGGAGGATGCTGCAGGAAACAGGAGAAAATGCTGAATTTATTCCAGGGAACACCTTTGACATCACAACAGAGGAGAAAACGCTGAATTTATTCTGGGGAACAACTTTAACATCACAAGAGAGGAGAAAATGCTGAATTTATTCTGGGGAACACCTTTAACATCACAACAGGCACAGGAACAGGATATTTCTATTCAAATTCGAGGCTCGCCCAAGTTTTAGTGCTGGCCTTTCTATACTCACTGAAAAACAAGGCTTGGAGCAGCTCAATCTCAGGACACAACAATTTTACAAATATCTTGGATGTGTGGATGAAGAATCTGGAGTTCTAACAAGACCACATGATCAATCCAAACCTCAGCCACTTGGGAATGCTATCCATTCCAAAAACAAGTTCTTAAATACTTTTCTTTTAAAGTACTAGAGTGGTCACTGGACTAAAGCAAAAAGCTACCCAGGCTTTTCCACTGACATGGAAAAATGCCACAATCCATTAACAGAAATGCATTTCATCAATGTCCCCAACCTCTCCATTTCCCATAAAATGGCAAATAATTGTGAGAAACAAAAATAATATCAAGTTCCTCATGAAAAGATCAAGAAAATACGTTAAAATGTAGACCAATATTAAATTGCATCTCCAGGATTCAAGGAAATGTCTGTAAGGTATTTTCCTAGGAAAAAAAAAGTTTTTCTGGAAATACCTGTTTAAATTTTTCCCCCTCTTTCTATCAGAGTGGTAATGTGCTTGGACTTATAGACTCAGTTCTAGAGAAAAAGCTTTCTGTTCCTGTGAAATGATTGAAGTCAGGCTGCTTGGTAATAGGAGAAACAGAGCTCTTAACTTCAAAATCAAGGCTATAATATTCCAGAGAAGTCACCTGAAATTAGGCAGCTGAGTGGAACTATTGCCACAGCAGCAGTCAGGTTCCAAGAAATGGGTATTAGAAGTAAGCATTTTGTTGTCAGCTTCAGCCTTGGGAAGTCTGAAGCACTTGACACACGAAGGAACGTTTGATTCCTTTTCCCAGATTAGAAACCCGCTTTAGGGATGGTCTGCTCATGTTCCTCTGCAGCTCCGTGCCTACCTGGCTTTTATCAATAAAATCACTGCAAAACCCACCAAAGTTCTCCCCAAAGAATGAAAAAGCCTGATTTCTTTCATATAGCAGTGTAGAAACCTGTCCCGGATGCTTCTGTTTCCTCCATCCCTCCCTTTTGGCAGCAAAGATCTCACTCCAGGATGTAGAGACAAGTTGTTTTCTCTAAACACTCGGCAAAACATTAGAAAAGACAAGACCCCTGAACAGAGACCACACCTGCCTCAGGGAACAGTTAAATCAACCCCAATAATCCAGCAGTGAAATTCAAACTTGCCTCTGACTGCTGAAAGTAAAAGCTGCCACTTTAAGGTTCCAACACAGATCCTTTCCCTACAGAAAAATATGAGGCTCAAAAGCTGTCATGAAATAAATCCCCACAGCCTCAATACAGTAAATAAATTAACAGTTCCCCAGAGTCCAGCTCCAGACCAATGTTCTGAAATTCCTTTTGCTGCTGTGTAAGATGACGTATGGAGCCTGAAGATGCCACTCCTAAAAACTCTGCCCTTGCTGAAATTTTTGTTTCCTTGCAAAGCCAAGGCTGGTCTTTCCACCCATTGAAAGAGATGTTTCTAAGTCATGAGTAACATCAATCTTTCCCCCCAAAAAAGAATTTTGCAGCCTCTACAGTACATCCCTGACCTGCAGAGGATCTACTACAAGAAATATCAACCCAGATCTTCTGTTGAGTCATAACATAAACCAGGTATCAAGATGATCACCAGCAGGGCAGCTGAGGGCAGAGTGGATGCTGCCAGAGTTATTTGCTCATGTTCAAGATGTATTCAGTCATTTGTATTTGGTAGTCTAAATTAAGGCCTTTGCAAGTTCCATTTGGAAAACAAGTTTTGTTTTTTTTTTTTTTTTTTTTAATAAGGAATGACAACAGGAACATTCTAAAACCTCCACATGCAGAACACTGTGCATGAACAGAATGTAAAACTTTCCCTGAAAGCAGCTCACCACAGATAAAATTACAGTGCTGCCTCTTTTTCAGAATTCTCTTAAGTCAGTTACAGATAACCATGGAAAGGTCTAGGTTTTCAGAAAAGTGGTTTTGCTCCTGTAGCAATTAGTAGGAAACAAGATACTTGTAAAATTAGTGTTAAAATGGAGTCTGACTCTAGCAAGCTTCAGGTTAACTACGGCAGCCATAAATCCTACCAGCTTTGAAGACAGCTTTCCCTTTCAGCTTGTTGGATAAAGACGTGGCAGATCAAAGGTTTCCCCTGTCAATACCCACATCCAGAATATCCACTTTATACCATACCTACAATGAAAACACACTCTGGAAACAACAATAATTTATGTGCTGTTAACTTCAGCTTTAGGTCAGGCATTTGTACACGGAATTACTATTAATTTCTTTAGTTATGTTCCATCACTTAATCGAGGTTCACTGCTGCTGCACGGGCGTTTAGAGAGTATTCAGAAAATACTAGAAGTAGGAGTAAAGAGACAAAAATCTGCGTTGCTATAGCTAAAATATGTGCAGTCTAGAACCACCTCCACTAGGTACCATCCTACTCCTCCAAACTGGGAATATTCAGAGTGTCTTCTCACTCTGTCAAGCTGCACATTCCAATCCCCAGCAAGGCTTGAAAGGCAGGTCCGTGGGGTCAGCTCCTTCCATCCCCAGCTGGTTACTATCAACCATTTTAGCTGCTATCTGCATCTCCCCACATTTAATCCATTTAAAACTCTACTACAAACTGCTGCTGAGGCTTGCTTAAGGATCAAGTCAACCCAGCTTTGCTAAACATATGCAAGCCTTCAATGGACATATGGTTAGTTGAGAAATGCAGCTGAGGCTGTGCTTCAATCCATCATCGTCTCTAGAAAGCCCTGACAAAAATTAAGCAATTCAATGACATTTCTGCTTAGGCACAGGTAAAACCAGAGAGCAGAAGAACATGATCATCACCTTTTAAACTGTAAAATAGTGACTTCAGCACAAATTATCGTCAGCATCAGAATGCTAAAATGCTATTTACACCCTGGAAATGGGAATGGAAGCAACCTGGGAAGGCTGTTAGGTAGACTCAGATTTTTAGCCCTCAAACATTATTAGACCCTACCAGCTGTCTCAAGGAACATGCACGTTCTCTCCTGAAAACTTAACATCCTGGAGACTGGGGTGCTGTCAGACCACCATCAAAAAAGCAAAAATGCCTTCCTACAATCCTAGAAGAATGTAAACCCTGCAATTTGTATTGTCTACAAAATGTGTTGCTTTCTCTGATAGACATGTATGCACACATGGATATAGGAGTGCACCTACAGACCTCTACAAATGTGACAGGTCTGTACCTACAGACCTATACAAATTGTACTTACACCCAAATAAAGCAATCCCTTGGTCTGTCTATCAACCCATCCACATTTTATCAAACATCTCTAGGCAGGAGAGCACCAAAGAAATGCATTTAAAAGCTTGATACACTACAGTGACAGGTAAAAAAAAACCTCCATATTTTTCCCACCAGGTAGTAAATTAAATGCAAGAATCACAGTAGCATTCTAATGTTTAAAATTGAATCCAGAAGACTTTCCTTTCTCCTGCCAAACAAGCCAGTGAAAACAGATGAGCTACCCCCAAATCACAGCTTGGGACATGCAAGATTTAACATTATATGATTATTTTTTTGCTGCAGAGAAACCTAAAAAACCCAACATTTCTTTTCCTGGAAATAGAAACTCTTTTGTCACTCGTGTTTTAAATGTGACATATTTTGAAGGGCTGTTATTCCTTAAATAAAGACAGCCTAAAATAATGTCAAAACCAGGGGCTAACAACTATGGAAATCACAAGTCAAAACTGCTTGTACGTGCGTAGTTTCCCAAGGGTGACACCTTTCATTTCTATTTCTTTGGTGTTTTTATTAGGTTGGGATAAGGCCAAAGTCAATACTCAAGGAAAGAACTGCATTCACACCAAAGGTGGGAAGTTATTCTTTGTGTTATGCGCTGGATGTGGATAAAGGAAATCACATTAAATCCCAAAGTTAAATAATGTGTTTTCTAGGCCAGTAGACATTTGGTAGAAGACAAGATCTTCATGAATAAATCTCATTCCAGGCATAGATGGCAGCTCACAGTAATATCTATAAAAACAAGTTACAATTTGTGTTTCCTTAACCACCTACTTAATTAAGTTCTTCATAGCTGAATGCAGCAAAAGGCAGCCTTTATGTTCTTTTAGCTTTATTTTTGTGTGCTTGTGCACTGTAAACTCATAATCACAAAGATTAGGAGAACAGGCAGCATAGCAAAGAATCGTGTGTCAGTTTTGTATACTTTTTGTATGGAATAGCAATTACAGCCAGACAAAATGGTGAAATCTCCTGTTTAGGTTGGAGGCAATGCCACACCAATGGATTCAGTACTCTGGAAAGGCACTGCTGGCCTCTGAAAGTGACCTAAAAAAGCTTAATTGAACAGTAACAGATGTAACCAGTTGTTCTGTTACGTAACTTGATAGAATAAGGAAAAACATCTGCATAAAATGGCAAAGCACTGCAGTTTGGGGGAAGAAAAGGAAAAGAGCTCAGAAGCCTGAAGGTAAGTCATTGTCCCTCAAGAGACTGTGGCCTGCCTGCTCGAGCGAACAATGAGTTAGCAAGATTTGTAGAGATCACCATGAGGAGCCAGATATCCATCCCATCTCCCCTGGACTTCTTTTCCAATGGTCTTCCCCTTGTGCAGTCCCAGTCTGGAGTCACTGATTGTTCCAGGAGATGAATTCAAGCCAGTCTTGAGGTTCACCCATGGACCCTTTTACATCTTCCAAGCTCGTGATTCTGGCCTCTGCAGCGATCCAAGGCCTTGTATGACATGGATAAGTGGATTTAAGCAAGCACAAAACCAAAACTGGAGCCTGCAGAGTATCTGCCCTGATGAGCACATCATTCCCAGGTTACAGAGCCAACACATCCCAGAGCTGTGCTGCCACCTGTGCTGCTTCCAAGGCCCCAATCTGGGTTATCTGCACCGGGATGAACTCAGTGGCTCGGATTTTCTGCATTCCAGAAAAAAAGCCCAAACCCACTCTCTTAATTCCAAATCCTTTGGTTAAAGCATTTAGAATCACAGAATGGATGAGGTTGGAAGTGACCCTCCAGACCCTCCAGTCCCAGCCCTTTGAGGACAGAAGCTCAACCAGGCTCAAAGCTTTAAAGCTTTTGCGGTATTAAAATTGGGAAGAGAATTCAGGAGTGGTCTGAGGAGCTGAACTGAACCTGAGGATTTCACTCAGCCCGAGCCACTGTGAGTGAGACCAACACCAGACCAATGCACGAGGCTCCTCGTGAGTGCAAATTTCAGCACGAGCTGACACTGCAGCTGCTCCTTCTTTAAGTGGTCTCCAGCCACAAGTCAGGGAGAGGAAGAATTCTCCAGAGAGCAGCCAGAGGGAACGGAGCAATCCCGTGCTATTCCTCCCTTTTTGTCTCTTTTGGAGGGCAATGATCCGGTGTTGGTGTCCTTCCAAAGGCACACATGATTAAAGCCATGACACTCTTAGTAGTTGTGCTGCATATTGCAGTAGAAGCACAAAATTCCCTTGGGAATGTCATCCTGCCCATGGGCAAATTAAGAGGAAAAAAGAAAACCAGAGAAGATTATTTCTTTTCCCCCCAAGTCTGAAAACGATCCGAAAACTATTGCGGTTTTAGACTTCGGCTGCTATAATTTAAAAAAAAAAAAAGTTAATTAAAAAAAAGGCAAAAGTTTAGAGAGAATTCCTCCAATTAGCAGCAGGACTCCACATTTGTGTTCTAAGGAAACAGAAAGGTTTGTGGTTTGGGATTTTTTTAAGTATGCAAAACCACAGCCCTAGTGTTAAAATTTTTATTACATTCCTGAGCCCAGGACTCACTTAACGTCTAAAGAAAAACTTGTGCCCACTGAGGCTCAGGACATCTTTCCATTAGTGCCTGGGCACTCCCCTTCAGGTGAGCAGTTAGTCCTGAGGGCTTTAAGAGGATATTTATGCTCAGGTATCAGCAATTCATCAGCTGTTCTGTTTGGAATAATCATTTGCTCTCATCTTGCCTATTTACAAAAGCAATGAGTGAAGCTGTATTTCCTGGGAACACAGTAGAAACAAACAGCAGGAAGTTTCCACGCTCAAAAAATCCCTGACTGTGCTGCAGTTCTGAAAAATGGTATTTTAATCTGCATAACCTGAGAAAAACCTTATCAGGGCCCAACAACAGCTGTCTCCAGATATTCTGGCCCCACCGACCTCCTGCCTTGCTATCTTCCCCTCATCTTCTGTTGCAATGTGCCACCCCTCTGCAATTTTTGCTTCAGAGCTGATCTATCAACCTTTGGGGAAAAAAAATAAAAGAAAAAACCCAATCCCATACTCATCTGTATTTATAACTCCACATTTAATTTTTTTTTTTAAAGAAATGCTGTATCAGTGCCTTGCTCAGTTGTGGGGTGGGACAAACTCTGTCCAACAGGAGCTGTTTTCCCATTTCCACCTTTATCACTACACAGTCTCTTGCCCTGATTGCTGGGGATATCTGAGAAAAGAAATTCAATTGCTTCTTCCACTGAGCCTGAAAGAAAGAAATTGGCACAACTCTAAACTCTCTTTCAGAATTCTCTTAAGGACCCTGGTCTTTACAGGCAGGAATTACTGTCTTTTAAAAAGAATATCAGAATAAACCAACCCTTGATTTGATTTGGCAGGGGAATTACTTTTCAGGGTTAATTACTTTGGTAACAGATTTAAATAGATAACCATCCATTTAGCAGAGTTAATGACTAAAAAGAACTCTCTTGTTGAAAGATGACAAAGAGGGTTTTGCATTATTGCATTTCCAAGTATTATCAGTAAGTTAACTTGGAAAATAGCTGGAGCATGGTTTGAGACACATCCTGAGAGAGCCCCTTTTTGCTGCCTGCCTCCACCTCAGCGAATCTCAACAGAAAATGCATTAAAACAAAGCAGGCATCGGACCACAGGCAGCCAAATAAAATCCTGCTGGGTAGGACGGTGCTGTGTTTTGAGCAGAAAATATGGGATGCTCCTGCACTCCAGGTTCTCATGGAAAATCTGCTTCCTCAGGTAACCCAAGCAGAACACTTGCAACTCTGCCTTTTAAGAGGGCACATCTGGTCTGCAAAAGAAGCTCAATCCAGGAGTTACAGGGTAAATCAAACTGAAGTCACCTCTGCAAAACATTTTTTCACTATGTAAAAAACATGTTCAAGGTAACCAGGAGGCTGGAACTTGCATTGTGCCTTTAACAGAGCACAAGCAGAAACTAGCAATTACAGGTGTGTAGATCTCAGCAATATATTTATTATTTATTTATATATTTATTTATATATATTTATATATACTTATACCCGAAACCAACAAGTCATATGGCATTTGAAATAACTGTGGTCCTTGGCAGCTCTATGTACTGATCATGGGTTAAAAATAATACCTTACACTATTCCCAACAAGAATTCTTTTACATGACAAGCAGAAGTTCTTTGTTTGAGATTTCTGACTGCTTCACCCGATCCTCCCAAAATCTATCTCTTTTTAGAGTTTTTTTTTCCTTGCACATGTTCAATCTAATAAAAAAATTATTTGATATTTATGAGGAAAAATACCATCAAATCAGGCTTCTGTTGAACTTAACTACTTTCTCCAGCTCACTAATAACTATATATAATGCAATAATCATATGGGCTTCTTTTGATAGTGGCTGATAATACGATAAAACTAAAATAATTATTAGCATTACTGATCAGGAGAATGCAGTTAAACCTCTGGATATTTGATCAGATTAGCAAACCAAAGTAAAATCAAAGCTCATTTAAATAATATTTATCTGAGTTTACTTCCTGTTACTACAATATGATGGATGTTGAATAAAGGCTGTATCCATCAGCTCCTGGATTGAATTCAGTTTTAAGGAAGAAAACAAAAATAAAAATGTTTATCAACATGGAAAATGCAGATCCTATATAATCCCAAGCATGGCCAAGATAAACACAGGATTTACAGAGCATAATAATCCCTTAAAAATCTTTGTGCTAGGAGACATTCAAATTATGGAATAAGCATGTTAAAAACATGACCTGCTCAGTCTCTTAGCAGCCAGAGTGACCAAGCTCTGTGTTTGTGAGGGAATTATGGACAAGATCTGTTGGAGTCCTGGGCACTGAGAATTCCAGCCTTTCTGTGCTGCCAGGCTCTGACCCTCAGGCAAACCCTGCCTTGACCTGAGGCTGTGGGGAGGCTCCCAAAATTGAGTGACAG